>JACBWW010000031.1:9475155-9530908 GCA_020086605.1 Lanius collurio | reverse complement strand
TTCTCCAGAGTCCTGCACTTGAGTCTCGTGGTTGTGGAGTCAGAAAAAGCTTTGCTGGAGATTAATAAATTGTGGAAAAGGAGTGAGAGCCCAATTGAGGAGAACCCAGCAAAAGGTCCCTCAAGTAAAGCAATCCAAACACAGGGCTCAGGTGTGAGCAGAGAACACAGGAGGCAGCTGGAGGTCACCATCTGCCTCAGCTGAAAATGGGGAAAGATGACACAGAAAAGCAACTGAGTTCAAATGTGAGTCCTTGGCCAGTGCCCCAACCTCAGAGCTTCCTGCTCCTCTCAATTCCTACTTATGAATGGAAAAATATCTGGGGAGTTTTCCTCTGCTCCTGATCCCTCCTTGAAATCCTCACATTTGTTTAGAAAGGTCTTCAAAATACGGCTTCCAAGTGAACCCAAGCATTTCCAAATTCCTCTCCCTCTCTGCAGAGACCTGCAAGGCCCTGAAATGACCTACCTTGAGCACTCATGACATGAGCAAACACATCACCCTATTTTAGTTAGGCAAAGAAGGAAAAAAACAGTGCTTTTCAATACTTGAAACCAACCATTCCCAAATAAACATTTCAAGTTGTCCTGATTGTTAGATAAGCAGCTTCTGCAAAGCGACTGCAAACGTTGCAATTGTTTTGCCATTCGTTGCCAGCAGCTGGAAGCTCTGAGATGCCCATTTCGATCAGAAATTTTCCATCTCAAATGTGTTTGGCAGTTTGTTCGTAGGGAGAAGTGCTTCCCATTATGAGAGCTTTCAGAAGACCACGAGGAGTGAAGCAGGTGGCTTTTCTTAAAGTGGGGGCAAAGCACAGCTTTCTGTAAACACTCCTTTTTATCAGTAAATAAGTAAGAAAAGGTGCTGTGCCACACTTTCTGCACTGCTATTAGGCAGCTGAGAGGCTCCTGCTAGAACAGACAAAGCCTTCAGTCAGTCCCACAGAATATTCCCAAACAAATGAAAAGAACAGTGGGAGGAATTCACTTTAAAGTGCATTCATTGTACTTTCCTTTTCATTAAATATAATAATATGCAACAGCTCCTTGTGGTGTTGAACGGACAATACTCTTCACTCTTTTTTCATGCCAGCACTTCAACCACTTGTACTTACATTCTTCTACCTAATCACTACCTCTGTTGCTAAAATCCATCATGCACTAGGGGCCAAATCTTGAGGTCCCCACTCAAATACTCTCTTAAATGAGCTCTTAGGAGGATTTTTGCATGATTAAGCATCACAGGTTTTTTTTCCCTGATATTTTAATAAAGAACACAAGAATTGGCCTTGATCATTACCATAATGCTTTCATGTTTTCCACAATGCCACTCAAAAGCCTAAAAATATGGCGTAGAAGCCCTGCAGGGAATTAATGCAAAGTGTCTGTATTTGCACCAGGAACCAATTGCTGAAAGAAAAAAAAAAAACCTATATCTGAAATAAACCTGGAGGATGCATTAGCAGAACCACTTGTGAGCAACTTGCCCTTTAAAGCACACATGGGACAAATTCATCTTGAGAGTCACTTCAAAGGGAATGGTCTGTAATCAAAATTAATCACAATTAATTTGGCCCTAGGTTTCTGCCACAGAGTGCAGGCTCCTGCAGCCAGCTCTGCAGGCAGTGGATGGCAGGGATCACATCCACAGCGTCCACCTCTGCTCACATTGCCAGTTCTGCTCTGCTGGTGCCATCCTCAAAGGCTGCAACAGGATTCAGGCCAAATTTGCTTATCGGCTCTGAACCATGAGGCCAGCCAGCAATATGTGCTGAATTGAGCTCTTTTGGAGGATGTCATCTTTCTATTTATATTCCCTAATTCCTCTCCTCCAGCTCCCCGTGGCAAACCAACAGTTGAAATGAGCCAGAATAAGCTAACAGGGTTATGTAAGTGTCCATTTGCTGTCCATATGCTCTCCCCCCCAAGGCAGGCAACCACCACCAGAGAGGGGCACCTTCCACTTTTGATGTCTAAGCACATCAGAGTTTTGGAGATGCTTCAGACAGGGTCTCCACCCTTGCTGCAGGAAGACATGTGGGGTCTGAGCAGGCAGCAGGGAACTGCCCCAGGGGCAGACTCAAACCCAGACAGGAGATGCTTCTGGGCAGGGCATGGATCCTCGTGTGCCCACGAAACACAGCCCCACTAAACCAGGCAGAGAATGGCAGCTCCACATGTGGCACCTCTCAAGCTAGTGCTGAGTACATACAACCCTCAAGCTTTTTGCCCAGGCTTAATCCCTTGCTCTGCCTGCACAAAAGCAAAGCATTTCCTTGATATGGAAAGATGCAGCTTCCCTATCTCTTGATCTCTCTCAGTCTCTACCATCTGTTTCAAAGTAAACTGGGTTTATGGAACTGGATAATTCTTTTGTTCCAAAAATATTTAACTTACATTTAAAAGAAACAATATTAATCCCTGTAATCCATGAATTATTGTGCCCTTCACCCCAAGGTCTGTAAAAATGGCACAGGCCCTATAACATGAGGGACTTTTGGCACCAAATCTCTTGCTCTCTGGAAGCATCCAGGGTTTAAAACCTCAAAAAAACTGTGTAGGAAAGCTGAACTCCTTAACACCAATTTACTATTAAGAATATGACATGAAGTTTAAAGTAGGCATTTTAATTATGCATATTCACATTTTTTTGTTTGCTGTGTTCTACCATGAAGCTTCCTCCGAATAGAGCTCACCTGTGTACAGCACTAAGGTTTTACCCACAGTCAGAATCTGTAAATTCAGTGTACAGCACTGAGGTTTCACCCACAGTCAGAATCTGGAAATTCAGGTCCTCCAAGTGTTCAAAAAACAGATTCCTGCTACCCCTTCTCCAATCTTGAATGTGTATTTTGGGAGGTGTATCTTCCCAGAATGTAGTGCTATCACTCCAAAAACACCCCAGGTTTTTGAATGCAAATTCCTGTGACATATATCCAAGAGACATGAAATTCAGCAACAGCAACTGGAAATGCTGGATTCTTTTCCACAGAGCACTTGTTCCCTCGTGCCAGCAGATGGGCTCTACTGAACCCAGAGAAGATGATACGAGCCTGTGTCACACTACACCACGGCAGAAAAAGAAGGAGCCATCACAGCAAATGGAGGGATGTGCCATTTTCCCCACCTTTCCTTGGGTGCTGAAACAGAAACATAAGGAAAGCAAGCAAATCTCTCCCGACCACAGCAAGAATAGCACCAAAATCCCCAAGCACAGGACACGCTACATACTTGTAGTAACAAAAAATATATCTGTCACTGCATGTCACATGAGCTCATTCAAACTAAAAATTTATCACTTGCTTCGGACTCTAGCCAGGTGACAGCAAATATATCATGGAGCTGTCAACAATCTGCTAATCTGGGCTGTGAAGTGTAGGAATACAAGAAGCTTAAAAATATACTGCTCCTTCAGAAACCATAAATTTTGCTGGCTCTTTCTCACATACCACTGGGTAATAGGTCTGCTCCAGCTCCTTCACTGCCACCTCCTGCAGTTAAACAGTTTCATTTGGCATGGCTACTCAGACAGTGACCATCAGCCACACGAGGCAATCACCCATGGGCATAACCACAAAGAAACAGACCCTCTCTGGCTCTTTGACTGAGAATTAACAGTGGCAGCTTTAACTGCAGAGTTGGTACAGAAATCCCAGGACAGACACAACTGGATTTTCACAGACAATTGGAATAACATTCCTGCCCTTCTGGAAACCTGGTCTGTTGTGCTCTTTGGAACAGAGAAGAAAGCAAAAAAAGAAGAGAAGGAAGACCTTTCCTCCTCCATCTGGAACTAAACCACATGTCTAGGCTGCACCTTTTTGGAGAGAGTGCAGAGGATGGCACAGTCCCATAAGTGAACACTCAGGCAAGGACTTCAGCTTCTCCTAGCTCGTATATTGGACAAAACCTCAAACCGAGGTTGGGGAAGGAGCTTTGATTATAAACACAGGAGAAGTTTCAAAGAATACTTCACAAATAACAGCTTGTTTGTGACATTTCACACCGGGCACGTTTCTGGGAGACTACAAATAAACCCAAACTTCCTTGTTGTCCAAGCCATGCTGCTTTATGGGCAGCAAGCTCACTAAGGACTGAGTTTTTGTGTTGAGCCTAAACATTCCTGCCCCTCCAGCTGCGTGACCTGGCCTGGCTGGAGAAGGCAGTTTCACTCACTGTTCCTTGTGCAAGTTCAGTTCTTTAACTGAATTTCTCTTTTGCCAAACACCTTGGTGTTTCTGCCATTCTTCATTTCCTACTCCGGCCACAAACTTCAATTTTCTCTCCTCAGCACTTAAATAGCGCGTAATTACAACTAATTATCGATCACTGAGGGATTACTAGTTGACAAATCCAATTTCCACATTGTTATCAAGCATGACTGACTGGGGCCCAGAGAGGATAAAAGGCACCTGTGCTGCTGTAGGAACCTGCAGGGGTCTAAGCTGGGTGGGACCAGCGTTGTCACTGTCACCAGCACTGAACCCACCAGGCTGCAGTGGCACCTGAGGGCCGATGGGTTTAGGGACCTGTTCCACAAGAGTCTCTAAATCTACACCAAATGACACTCCTCACCCCAAAGAGATTTACCAGCCTGCAGAAGCCAAGCCTTTTACATCTGTAAATGTATTCAATTTGGCTGCATTTGTACCACTTTTGCATTCCATTTCTGCAAATATCCTCACCAGCAAGAGAAACAGCTCATTCCAGGGAAAAAAAACACCACTCAATCTTCCTCAAAGCAAATTCTGAATTTGCATGCTTTGGTGCAGCTGATCTCAATAGATTGGATAATGAAGGAAAGGGGAGCACTGTGCAGCCCCAGTGCCCCAGGAATGCAGCTCCCACGCAGCCCATTGATGGCATTTGTGAGCTGCAGCAGCCCAGCTCCCCAGAAATCAGCACTTTGCTGCCACGTGCTCTGGGTGTTGCACAATCGAGGCACTGTGCACACAGAGCATTTAAGAAAAAAGAATTAAAAAGAGAAATCGGAGAGAAAAATACACGGAGCTGCTCAAACATCATTGAACGGAGTAAAAAAGCAATGTTTTAATAAGAAGTCACATGATTAATTTTTTCCCAGTTGTACTTCAATGGAGTTATTCACATAATTCAAGCAGACACAAATCCCAGTGTGAAAATATCTGTGCTCTTGTAGCCCAGTGGCAGCCCTTCCAGCATGACTTACAACAAAAGGCTGAAAAAGTCCACTCCCGTGGTACACACAAATTGGTTTATTATTAGAGCTCATCCAGCACCATTATTTTCTGACAGTGAATGTGTTTTTAACGGAATTGAAATTGCCATGAAGAACATTTTTCTTGCAAATGTTAAAGTTTTCTTTGGGGAAAAACCACATTTTTGTTTAACATTAAGATACATTTCCCCTTCCATTCTGTTCCAAAGAAAGCACGACACAATTTAGAAAATGCTGCACTAAATCTTCCTGGCTCCTAAAAGTAAAAAACGTGAGAATGAGCCTTTCTTAAAGAAAGACTGCAAGTGCCTTACTAAGGACTTTATTCATTAAAAAAGACTCAAGTCTATTCTGCTTGTCTATGAAAGTGAAATGTGATTTTATTAAATGAAGCCCTTAATATGTTTGCTAATACTCTGTCAGGCCAAATGTTAACTGCATTTCCATTGTTTTTCAAGTCCAAAAAAGAAAGTTGTTCTGCAAAGAGACAACCTCACTTACAGCTTCTTAACCTTCAGACCAGCAGGGAATTTGCTCTATGAAGTCCATTTGCATTATCCAGTTCACTCAATGGGCACAGTGCATTCATAAAGAGGAAATGCAACAGCTTTCAGAAATCATTTAAGGAAGAGGGCGTGGGGGGCAAGAAAGGAATAAACCACAGTGAAAGCATTTCAATTTGGGGTAGCAAATTGCAAATATGAGCCCCGAGCCTGGGTGCACCCCAGGGTGTGTGGGGGACAGCCCTGCCCAGCCCTGCCGCTCCTCCCTGGGAGATGAGCCCTGCACACTGCCGGGTCTCTGCCCTCTGCAGGGGCTTGCACAGAGAGGAGCGAGTCCCGAAATGTCTGGGTGCACCCCAGGATGTTTGGGGCACAGCCCTGCCGCTCCTCCCTGGGAGATGAGCCCTGCACACTGACGGGTCTCTGCCCTTGGCAGGGGCTTGCACAGAGAGGAGCGAGTCCCGAAATGTCCCCCCACTGAGGTATTTTTAGGGGGGGTGATGCTTTGAGTCCTTTCCGGGGGATCACAGCCGAGACACAGCTTCCCCTCCCCGCTGGGGCACCTGACCCCGCAGCAAGCCCCTTTCCCCCAGACCGCTCCCCTCCCACTGGGGACTTCTGCGGAGTTCCCTGTGCAGACCCGAGCGCGCTCTGCCCTCTCCTGGCCTGCGCACACATCCGAGCCCTGCAGGGACACAGCGGGGCTGGCACACCCGGGCCGGGCATCACCTGCGGGGTGATGGCACCGCCCTGCCCACCACTCCACACCCTGGGGTCGGGTACTCTGCGGGCCAGCCCAAATCCGTTCGCCTTGGTGACACACCCGAAGGGCAAAGCGGGAGCGTCCCATCAGCCTCCCAGTCCTCTCTGAGAAATAACAGTTTGAGGGGAGAAGAGGCTTTCCCTTCCTCCTTTTGGAAAGCATCTGCTCTTTGAGGTGTAACACTGGAACATGAGCAATAAAAACAGTGATTTGTAACATGAAAGCAATGACAGACATTTCTTGTACAAACAGGGCGAGACGTTACAGATAATGTAACGTTACATAAACAGGCAAAGCATTAGAACCATTATCACCACCAGCAGCACAGGGGACACAGCAGTTTAGCAAAGGAAGTGAAAAATAGCGGATGTGATTTAAGAGGCAGAGAAAATCTGAGCTGGCAAGTTGTAATTACTGCAGCTGAAACCCAGCCAGGATCCTGGGTGACTGCCTCCAGCCTTAGGAAATGCCACCCAGAATCTTTAACTGACCAAATAATTGGGATCTGGGTTTTGTGTCCCTGGTGAGACACAACCATCGATGTGCCACGCCAAGGCAGAGTTCCAGCTCCACCACGGAGAACCACAAACACCTGACTGAGGATCTCTGCAACCAAATATTGACCTGAACCAGATCTGCTCTGCAAGGTCGTTTTTCTTCTCACAGTGGTACAGCTGCAGGGCTTTTTCAACCATTCTTCAGCTTCAGCAGCCTGTAAGCATCTAATGGCTAGTCAAAGGACATCATTCATCCATTTTATGGTTCCCAGAATGCAAAGATATCTACCCAATTTCCTAAGAAACATTAATATTAAAGTATGGCTTTCTCAGCCCAAATCATGTAAGCTGAACAAAGTTCTCCTGACGTTTTATGACAGGGTGATTAATAATACCAAGAAGAAGAATGAAATGATACCAGATTATAAGCTATTGTAAATCTTTCAGTCATCCCAGGAATAATGAATGTAGATTTCTTAGGAGAGCAGTACAGATTTAAACAGAATCATTTTAGTTTCCTTGTCAATCTACAGACTATTTATGTAATATCAAAAAGAGACAATGAACTCACCTAATCTTAGAAGGAGCATGTAGCACACTTCTTTAAAAACAAAGGATTCCAAAGACCATCCTAAGATGGAATCTCCAAAATTGTTAAAGGCAATGTTGCACCTTAGCCATTATTGTTGATCACTGACCTTCCCTTTCCCAAGCAGGAGCCACAATGACAAGAATGGAATTGGACTTAAAAAGTCTGAGCTCACATGACCAACCTTCTGCAAACACTGAAGTTTAAGGGTATGGTCTAAACTGTACTGACCTAAGAATCCACAGGCCCAAAATGCCCCAAACTTCCTTGACACGAGTTTTGGAGTCAAGCAAAATGCAAATGCAAACTCTCATGAGTTGTTCTACCACTGCTGTTAAGTTTTCAACCCCCACATGGAGACAAAGTTTATGGCCTTACTCTGCTTGTGGCTGCACAGGGAACTCGGTGCCCTCTGACCCCTCGAGGCAGTCTGTCCTAGACATTACCTCAACACAATAATTAATAAGTAATAATACTGAATTTGAGCTCGTGGAATTCGCACAGGCTAAATGTTCCAAAGAAAAATGAATAATGCATGCAGAAGAGATTCATATGGGAGAAAAAAATGTAACTTCAGTTAGAAATAAAGCCCTGGTTGCCTTGGCAAAGAGGATTTAATTGCTGTAATCGCTACATCTCACATAAGGTCGCTGTTTGAGGGAGTCCACAGTACTGCTATTCATCCTCTCTCTGCTCTATGGCAAATAAAGGACTACTGGTCCCAAGAGCATCAGGGAAATAATTCTGAAAAGGTTTAAATTATTTTTAAAGGGTTATTAGCTTTGGCAAATGAGTCAAAAGTCATCTTAGCTGAGGAGCATAGGTACTTACACCACATTATGGAGATGACAGCAGGAAATTCCACAACTGAAAGTGTTGTACTGGAGTTACTGTGTGTGATTAAAAACAGAGCTCCAGACGTGGCCACTCCCACTCCAGCTGTGTCCTGCCCACCCACCCGCTCGGGGCTGCCACTGCCCCTAACAAATTTCCCAGAGAAACACAAGCCAGGAAACTGGCACACACACACGTGCCTTGCACCCACCCAAATTCAAATAGTTTTACTGGCACAAATCCTAAGCAACTCTACGGAAGTCAATTAAATCACCCCTCTTTTCTGGGTAAGACAGAGAAGACTCTGGCCAGGCAAATTAAATTAGAGATGGGCCAGAGCCAACCTCCCAGATCCAAAACAACCCAAAATTCACAATGCATTTGGATCCTGGTCCAGATTCTCACAGTCTGCTAATGCTTCTTCCTCACCCTCTGTCACCTCCAAAGACTGTCCCCAAGCATCACTTGGTGCATTTTATCACCATCTTCCACCAGGGATCTGCACCAAAGTGCTCACATGTGCTCCCTGTGGCTGCCTGGCACATTTCTTGCCCAGACCCTCATTATTTGGAGCAGATGCTGAGAAAGCTCATGAACAAGGCACTGCCTATCCCACACTTGTGCTTCTCTGCCTTCCCCACTTGCTGTCCTCCAGGACCAGCTCAATTAGAGATGGGGATTTAGTGAAAATGCATTTGAGGACTCCATTCAGACCGCAAAAGGCTGGGCCACACAATGAGAAAAAAAGCAACTGAAAAAGTTCGCTTGGCAGGAAAATTTTCAAAAGGATGTGGGGGACAGAGAGGTACATTTTGGTCTTGGCAATTTAAAGGAAAGCATGTTGGGGGCAGAGGGTGGGTGACAAGTTTGCCCCACAAACCTGGGGCTGCTTGAACATGGCTCTCCTGGCTGGGGAACCCCAGGAAATGCTGCTGCTCAGAACAATTCCTCCTCTGCTGGGAACACCCCCAGCATCTCCCCAGGGATCCTAAGGAGAACAGACATTTCCCTCTTACATAGCTGTGTGTAACTCCCTGCACAGGGTGAAGCCCTGCTGCCCCTGGGGCACTGGCACCCAATACTGCTGCCCCCAGGGCACTGGCACCCAGCACTGCTGCCCCCAGGGCACTGGCACCCAGCACTGCCCAGGGCACTGGCACCCAGCACTGCTGCTCCCAGGGCACTGGCACCCAGCACTGCCCAGGGCACTGGCACCCAGCACTGCTGCCCCCAGGGCACTGGCACCCAGCACTGCTGCTCCCAGGGCACTGGCACCCAGCACTGCCCAGGGCACTGGCACCCAGCACTGCTGCCCCCAGGGCACTGGCACCCAGCACTGCTGCTCCCAGGGCACTGGCACCCAGCACTGCCCAGGGCACTGGCACCCAGCACTGCTGCCCCCAGGGCACTGGCACCCAGCACTGCTGCTCCCAGGGCACTGGCACCCAGCACTGCCCAGGGCACTGGCACCCAGCACTGCTGCCCCCAGGGCACTGGCACCCAGCACTGCTGCTCCCAGGGCACTGGCACCCAGCACTGCCCAGGGCACTGGCACCCAGCACTGCTGCCCCCAGGGCACTGGCACCCAGCACTGCTGCTCCCAGGGCACTGGCACCCAGCACTGCCCAGGGCACTGGCACCCAGCACTGCTGCCCCCAGGGCACTGGCACCCAGCACTGCTGCTCCCAGGGCACTGGCACCCAGCACTGCCCAGGGCACTGGCACCCAGCACTGCTGCCCCCAGGGCACTGGCACCCAGCACTGCTGCTCCCAGGGCACTGGCACCCAGCACTGCCCAGGGCACTGGCACCCAGCACTGCTGCCCCCAGGGCACTGGCACCCAGCACTGCTGCTCCCAGGGCACTGGCACCCAGCACTGCCCAGGGCACTGGCACCCAGCACTGCTGCCCCCAGGGCACTGGCACCCAGCACTGCTGCTCCCAGGGCACTGGCACCCAGCACTGCCCAGGGCACTGGCACCCAGCACTGCTGCCCCCAGGGCACTGGCACCCAGCACTGCTGCTCCCAGGGCACTGGCACCCAGCACTGCCCAGGGCACTGGCACCCAGCACTGCTGCCCCCAGGGCACTGGCACCCAGCACTGCTGCTCCCAGGGCACTGGCACCCAGCACTGCCCAGGGCAGGGGGCTGGGCTGGCAGGCTGAAAGCTGGGGGGAGATGAGAGCAGAGCCACAGCACTCAGGAGCAGCTCCCAGGGCCCTGGAAAGCTCCTGCCAGGGTGCCCCGTGTGGCTCAGCACTGGCCCCACTGCAGGGGCTCTGGGGGCTCTGCCAGCCCGAGGCTTCCCCATCCTGGCACCTACGTGGAGTTCCAGCACAGGCAGGGAACAGTGCAAGGAGTGAAATAGCTTTAACTGTAAGCACTGTTTGCTGTGCCTCAGGATGGCAGCCCCATTTGTCACTGTTTTCTTCTCCTGCAGCTCTTTTGATTCATCTGGGATCCAATAACTTTGTTAATACGATTTCTTTCATAACCTGGCCGGCTGCAGCATCCAAGGCAGACATGGCAGCTCTCTGAAGCATTAAATACCTCACCCAGAGCACAGCTCCCTGCTCTGCCTTGTCCAAAACCATTTCTTACGAGTCCTTTATTGACATAGATTGCATGGGGAGCAGGAGCAGCACCCAAAACAAGAAGATACATTGACAATTTTCTTGCAAAATCTGAGAGTCCTTCCTCCCCAAAGCTGTCAGCAAACTATCACACTGGCCTTCTTCTATCAGACCATGCAAAAACTCATGGGTAAACACAAGGACAAAAGCAACTCTCTGTTGCATCAGCAGGAACACGAAGAAATTGAGCTCAATGTGCTCACTCAAAGCAATACTACATCAGCTTCCTGGGAGAGTAATCTGGTTTTTACCAGGATAAAATGACAGCAATGCAGTGCCTAAAACATCTCAGGAAAAAAGGAAATTTCAAAGTAGTCACATTTTTCTACTTTTAATACTATTCATTACTCTGAATGCAGTGAATAGAAGGAGAAGTAACTGCATCAACGACCGAGTCACTGTTGTGTCTGACTTGTTTAAACAAGGCTGTGATTTACTGCACTGCCAGCTAATGAAGAGCTGTACAAGAAGCTGATCAATGCCATCATTGTCTGCCAGCACAAAGCAGGGACTACTCAGCATATTGTCCAAAACAAAGGCTCCCCCCAAGCTCCCCACCGGGGATTCCTTTACTAGGACACACAGTTTGCAGAGAGCCACAGTGTGCCCCAAACTTGAAATGATCACTCAAAGACAGGAACCTTTTCTGACCTGTGTTTCCAACCTGAGTACAAGGTAAAAAATAGAAGAAATAGAATAAATGTTTGTCTTGCAGCTGTCTTCCTTAAATTGCCCTTTGTGATACTGTGAATTGAAGCAGTTTTGTCACCTCGAGGCAGCTTTGTGTTCATTAAGGGAGGTAACTGAACTCGGAGCTGGGTGCTCACAGGCAAAACTCAGCTCCTAATTCCATCTGCTGTGCTTTCCTTTCCCGTGTCATTGCTGCAGCAACGTTAATCACAACAAAGGTACGACAGGGTAGCCCCCAGCAAAAGCAAGTTCTGGAGAAGAGCAGTGGCAATGCCCTGAGCCTGCTGGAGAGGCTGGACCTCCAGGACCCCCCTGATGAAGCCCCTCATCCAAAGGGATCCCCACCCCACACACCTTCCCATTGACAGAGGAGTCTGAGCCGCTCCAACAAACCAAGGGTGTCCTGTGAGAGGTGATTTGCTCCAAAATCCCCATCCCAGGCAGAGCCAGCATCACAAGCATGTTAAGCACAGCTCCCACCTCGCTCTCAGTGCAGCCCTGCACATCTGCTGGCAGATCCACACCCAGCCCCGGAGCCAGCCCCGCGTTCTGCAGGAGCTGCCTGGGGTTAATTAGCAGGAGCTGTCATGGCAAAGCTTTTCAGATGGGGCTCAGCCTAGAACAAGCTTGTAGAACCCAAACCATTTAAAAATGTAAAATCTCTTTCCATTACCATCAACAAGGCAGAGTTTGTGTCAGTCAGGTGGTGACTGGCACCTTCCAGATCCATGGGAAGTGCTTTTCAGAGCCCAGCAATGCCTGCTCACAGGCTGGCACACAAGGGGTGCACTGGCACCTTCCAGATCCATGGGAAGTGCTTTTCAGAGCCCAGCAATGCCTGCTCACAGGCTGGCACACAAGGGGTGCACTGGCACCTTCCAGATCCATGGGAAGTGCTTTTCAGAGGCCAGCAATGCCTGCTCACAGGCTGGCACACAAGGGGTGCACTGGCACCTTCCAGATCCATGGGAAGTGCTTTTCAGAGCCCAGCAATGCCTGCTCACAGGCTGGCACACAAGGGCTCCTCAGGGCTCCTCCTGCAATCCTGATTTGTCACACACGTGCCGAAGGAGCTGCTGTGTCAAACAAGATGCAGAGCTACCAGTGACACACAGCACCACATGGCCACTCAGAGTGCAGTGATGAGACACCTGCTCATGCACCAGCCAACTCAAAATCAACACAATCACCTCTCCTTTCTCCTGCTTTATGGCTCTGGATGTGAGAAACAGCAAATTAATTTACATGACGTTGCCACATCCATGCTGCTTACAGGTGCAGGTGGGCTGAGGGATGAGATAGCTGAGGTGCTGGCAGGGCCTGACTGGGAGAAGAAGTAGGGTTTAAAGGCACACCAAACACCTTTTCCAGTGGGAAGTGGATCCTTGTTTCCTTCCAGCAGTACTCAGGGTTTTACCACACACATTACATATTCCCAAACCACCACAATTAAAAATAGCTGGCAAAGTCTTCACCTTCTCAGTGAAAAACACTGGTGGAATATGCACACAGGCTAAGTATTTTTAACTAATCTAATTCTGCATTTTGATCCACCCTCCCCTCCAACTCTCAGAAACATTTCCCTGCTCCCATAAGAGATGAGAACATCCCTGAGCCAGGCTGTGGAGGCCAAGGGAAGGAGCAGACAGTGGGGACACCTGTCACAGTCACCCTGACCCTGGCCCCCTCCTCCTTCCCCTTACCAGTGCCTTCATAACCCTGCAGGAGCTTGGTTTGTGCACAAAGCAGCACATCCAGAACCCCTTTTGCAGGGCAGCAGAAATTTCCATCGGGAAACCTCTCAGTTAAAACCCCTGTTTTATCACCAAGAGTCTGCAGTCCCATCTGGGAGTGCTTCAAAGGCAAAATGCAACCAGTGCCAGGGCTCCCCTCTGTCACTGGGGCTGCTGCTCTGCCTCTGCAGGGATCGTGGACAGCTGATTATTGCAGCTCAGAGCTGACCTTTAGCTAAAATTCCATTAAAGAGCTTTATTGACTGTACTCTTGCAGGGTCTTTCAGGATTCACTGGGTCATTTATTCCCTGTTGGAGATCCATCACTTTTTAAGCTTTTGGAATTGCTCAAGCTCTAAGGAGGAGTTATTTTCTGTCATTTTGAACTGGTTTTAAGACTGTATGAGGGGGCTGTTTCCTTTCTTCCCCCTCTCCAGTGTGGATAGGGCAGAGGAGGTTATCTTAAGGCACGTGAGAAAGAGAGAGAAGTTGCCAGTGTGGCACAATTCTTTCCAGGGGAGGTTGGCTTGTGGATAAATATGCAGCAGAGCCAGCAGCTCCCAGGGAAGAAGCCTTTTTCCCTTCAGCCAGCTGAGATTCAGGTCTAACTACTTCATGCAGCATCCTTGTGAAATTTATAACTCCATCCCATCATGTCAGGTTTTCATCAGCTACAGCCAATTTTTCTGGGCCACAAGCCGGCCTCAAACAGAAATAAGAAAAATAAAAGAATGGTTCAACCTTTTCTGAAAGAGAATTTATAGAAATGGTTCATTCGAGGCAAATAAAAAACATTCTGGTGACAGCTCCCCAAGGCTTCATAGGAGTGTCCTGAAAGGATGTTACTCCCTTTCCCATTCAGTAACAAAAAAGAAAAGAAAATAGCAGGAGGAAGACAATATAGGCATCAAATGAAGCAGGAGATCTGGAAAAAAAAGTAGTGTGAATCTGTCTTTGAGGAATATGAAATAGTGCCTGAGTACTTGGGGACTGAACTAAGGGTGCACAGGCACAGCTGGTATTTCCAGACTTCGCAGTGCTTGATATTTTTTATTACTACTATTTATCACTATTTCATAATTATATTTAGTCCAATGTGCATTCAGAGAAAAGAGAAACCAACAATTTCAACATTCATCCTGGGTTTATTAAAATCTTGGGCTAAAAACCAAATTATTCCCAAGCCACCAGTAATGCTTTGTCTCTGTGATTATTTCTAAATCTGAACCAGCATTTCTGGTTTCAGAAGAATATTTTTTTTCCTTTCTCAACACTTTGATATCTGCTGAATTTTCATCCTAAAATGATGTTTCAGTTAATCATTTCTTCCTCTCCCCAGTAATGATGCCAGTAACTGCTTCCTCATTCCCATCAGCTCGCTTAGGAGTGATGAAGGCCATGTGGAGCCTCCTCCTCAGAGGCAGCCAGGCTGAATTCCCCACAGTCTGTACTCTCTCATTTTCTATGCATTTCCAGATCCAAACCCTTCTGTTTTCTTTCCCTTGTTTGCTCTTGGCAGCTATTGGCAGGAGACATCCTCTTAATGATCTTTTTCTGGCCTTCTAGACGACTGCTCAGACTTCTACAGATCTCTCATTATTAACACTGAAGCCTTGTAAGTCACTTTTAATGGTCTGTGCAATTTTTATTCCTTAGCAGGAGACATAACCTCCTCCATATGGATATATGTTTATTAATATAAATCCTTAATATCATTTTTCCTAGTGAGAATAATCAGTAAGGGTCTCCCAGCATGTATTACACCCTGTCCTGGTTCATCCCCCAACCCAAGGCCATCTTTGCCCTGCTCTGCATGGAGGAGGGNAAAGTGCCCGAAAATTTGTGACACTGAAGTATGTATGAGTCCTGCTGGAATATCAAAGCTGTCCTTCGTTTTTACCCTTTTTTTTTTTAACAAGGTGGCCCATAAAAGAGTTTAATCACAGCAACATAGCCCATTTCACCTACCTTTACAGTTACACTATGCTTAGTGACAACCCACCAAACATAATGGGCAAAATTTATCTTCCCAGATGGTGAATTTTGCAGTACAGATCAGATCAGCAAGGCCACAAATTAATCTCTGGTGTCATAAGAATTTCATTGCACACATGTACAGATCATCTGTCAACAAAGCCAGTGACACAAGTGGCAGGCACAGCAAAGGCACTCAAGGCACTCTTAGTCCCCAAATTCTGCCCCTTGACACCCCTGGGTCCTTCAGTGACCCCAAGCCATGCTGGCTGCATTCCAGCATGAAGAGAAACTCCCCAGACCTCAGCACCACCAGAGCTCCAGCTCCCCCTGAAATTCAAAACTGAACAAAAACAACCAACCAAGACTTAGCTCATGCCAAGCCAAACCAGTTTGGACTGATGGAAGGGACTGGAAGTGATGGCTGGAGAGTCACAAACAGGCTGCAGTGTCACCCTGTCAGTGACATTACTGGGAGGACGGGCACCTGACAAGTGGGTACCTTTCCACACAGCACATTGCTGAACCAAGGAACTGTTTCCAAATGCTTTTCAGTTTCTAAGCTTGGTTAAGAATCAGATTTCACCAAAACAAAGAAGAATCAGCTCCCATATGAAAATTGAAATCAGTTCTGCTAGGAAAAAAACCCAGCATAAAATAAAATACTGTGCAACACAGCATGATGTAGTAAAGAGGTGAATAAAATTGAGTGTATCTGTTGCTTTGCATCCTGTCAGAGCTCAAGGCTGGCATCAAATGCTGTGCTGAGAATGACCTGGTTTTGATCTATCCTCTCACATGAGCCAGACCCTGCTACACTTACAACAGATACGATTAAAAACTACTTTTCTATTAGGCAAAAATATATTTCCCAAAGCGAACATTCACTTCAATCAATTTTGCTCTGGCTGTAACACACAGAAATTCTGTGTATATAAGAACCTTCTGGGTTTTCACAGACATTAGCATTGAGCAGAAAAACAGGGAAAGCTGGTAAGAGAAACTGCATAAATTAGATGTAGGCACTATAGTGCTTGTATTTCCCCCAGCATCATTCCCTGGCTTCCATGTAAACTTTAGCTGGAAAATCTCTCCATGGACCCAAAATATGTCATTCAAAATAATCATAGCAACAGTTGCTGGTGCTCTTTCCTTTCGGAAAGACAGGTGAACCACCAGCAGAATTGCATTTTGTCTCTCAGTTTCAGCATTCAACTGAATATTCAATAAAAATACTTTCAGTTTCTCTGACAAAAAGCACAATGCAAGCAAAGCCAAATAAAAGCCCAGACAGGCTAGACTACAGAGAGCCAATAGTGAATTTTGCAAGGAAATATTTCTGGGCATGTAAAACATGCTGACTTATTGTAACAGAAACATTTCCTGGAGATTAACAGATTCCATACACTTTTCAGAGCAGAAAATCCCCATGGAAACCTGACTGCCTTCCCAGCAGCTCGGGAGCACCGAGGTGGATGTTCCACATGTTGGGGGGACCCCTGACAGCTGGAGCCATGCAGGTCCCAGGGGCTGTGGGACAAGGTGAGGTCTCAGCAGCAGCCAGGCTCTTGTGGCTCATCCTGGGGCTCCCCAGACTACTCCTTCATTTTTTGCTTCCCTGAAAACCCAGGTTAGCCACTTGCTCAGTGATTCCAGGACCTATTTTGCTTTTGAAAGACAGAATTTAACAAGTGTCTCTTCAAGAAGCTTTTGATTATTTCCTGGCCAGCAGAAATATCAAAACTCTACCCTTGCACCACTTGTGACGAGGTAAATGCCATTTTAGAAATTCCAGTGGAAAGAAAACATCCTCCTCTTAGGTTGTCTCTAATACCTTGGGAATTTTATCTGTGTGGCGAAGAGAACAAAAAACTGAGAATTAAGAGCTGATGTTAAATCCTTGCAGAGCCTTAGGCAAATTCTATAATCTCTGTGCTCTAGCACTGAGGATCAATAAATGCCTGCTGAAACCCCACTGCTCCGAGGTTGGTCCCTCTGCTGACGGGGGATGCTGGCCAAATCCGTATTTAACAAATTAAAATAGTAAATCCATGGAAAAGCACGAATAAGTTGTGTTTAAAGGAAGACCCTTCCTGACCCAAACCTTTTAAAGTTTGGTCAAACCCCATTATATTTCTCCCACATTCCCCCCATCAGCCATGCTGTGCTCTCAGCCACTTGTCCCCATTCAGGCAGCAATCTGTACATTTATTTATATGCATGTGCTATTTCACAAACACTGAAGGATTGGAAAGTGCTGCCTAAGGTTTGCTGTCCATTTTCTCCATATCTGTCCCCAAAGTGCAGCTCTGTCATGTTCTGCTCCCATCGTTCTCGGATCAAAAAGTCAGAAGTAAGGCACGAATGTGCTCTGAGGTTTCCTTGCACGGGCTGCAGCTCCTGCTTTCCCACGAGTTCTGCATCCTCACAGCAAATGACACTTTCCAATTACCTTTTGGTCCTTTTATTCCCCCAGTTTGGCTCACATTTCTCTCTGAATTTGGTCCCTATGCAGCTCTGAACCCAGAGTCTGACAGCTAAGGACGTAACAAATATACAGCACTACCCCTCGGGGTGGTTAGAAATGCCTGAATTCTCCTATTACAGGCAGATTCACAAGTAAAGGTCAACAGAGTCTCCAAAGTAAAAACAAAAATGGGCCACAAAACAAGCATTCAAGAGCTTGAAGAAGCAGAAAGGGCTGATCTTATAGGAAAACTGAAGACAACTTACAAAGTTTGGCCCCAAATCCTGGCTCTGCCAAAGGATTCTTACACAAGCTGAGGCCCAGCTCATTTTCTCATTTCTCAGCTCCCCTTTGTACAATGCAACAAAAGAGTTCCCCACCACATTTGACTGTGCAAGATGAATCCAATGAACTTTGGAAAGATGATAATAAAGTCAATAAAAACAGAGGAAGTTTCACTGAAGAAACAAAAAACCCACCTGCAAACTCTTTAGCAAACACATCACAGCAGTTACCCTGGCTGACTTACAGAGGCAGAATTTAAGAGGCAGAATTATGACTAGAAGTAAACAGAATTAAAACAAGAAATAATCAAACAAACATTTATAGCTCACACTTTAAAATCAATGTCCATGTTCCAAAAAGTGTCATCCACACAGATAATTCTATCAAAACATTTGATAAGACTATTTATAGTTTTCTTTTGTTGAAGAGGAAATGCAGAAGTTCTCTCAGGAAAACACTGAATATAACCAAAGATATTACACCCAGCATTGATTTGCCCCTATTTGTTTTGCATAAAACACTTTAAAAATTCTCTTACCTTAATACAAATTGGTCTGCTAGTGAGTAATCAGCCAGGAAAACATGGAAGGTCACAATGTCACCCTCTCTGACCGGGCTGAGTGGTAAGTGAATAATGATATTTTCATCCACCCTCAGTGAAGATTGCTTTAATTTGTCTTGATTTGGGTAAACAACTATGCTACCAATCCTCTCCATAGCTGACAAAGCTTGGTGTTCATTTTCTTCACCTGCATGGATATTGTTTTCCCATTTTGCATCCTCTGGAGAACATTCCCCATCCACTGAATAAATCTTATAGAAGAGCTCCACAGTAATCCCTTCCAGGGAGGCTATTTCCTCTGAAACCAGGGGTGCAGGGGAGCTGAACCAGCTGGGAGACAATTCCAGCTCCACAACACATAATCCTAGGTGACCAGTCAATCTACAGCTGGCCACCACTTCTCTGGACTCCAGGAAAGCAAACATCTTCACACAAGGCAGCATCTCCTCAGAATCGAAGTCATCCCAGTCCTTCCCCGCAATATAGAACAAGGTCTGTATTTTAGGTTTGTTGGAATAGATTGAGCTGTTGATTATGTGAGATTTTAATTTCCAATTAAAAGTGAATTTATTTGTGAAACCAAAAGATGCAGAAGTCAGCATGAGGTCCAAGGGAATGGGCTGTTCAACAGAAAAGGGTCCGTACGTGGCATTTAGGACAGGTGGCTGTTTGGCTTTGTAAATAAAGAATGAATCCACCCTAGACTGCAAACTGGAGTTCCTCATGATATCCTGGTTGGCTTCTTTGAGGAAGAAGAAAATGTCAGCATTGGAGATGTGAGGGCTCGCAGGGAGAAACGTTGGCAGGTTTGAGAATCTCTGGATGCTGTCCATGATCCCTCCTCGGCTCTCCACCACTGTGGGCCAAAGAGAAAAGGAAAACACAACTCAAATGTTTGCTTAGCATGGCCCTCAGTTTCTGACAAAAGCAATGTATTACAGGAGATCAATACTGCTGGCCACAATCACAGAACAATCTGACACAGGTACCATGGAATACCAGTTTTGGTTCAAAGCCCAGGCTGGAAACATCCCATTGCATGAGCAGTAAAGCTCCCCTTCCACCTTCCCCACCCCAATATCTACCTGAAAGCCATAAATCAAGTCCTGGATACCACAAAGAGGGGATTGATTGGCCAGATCCCAAATTAAGTTCCAAAACTTTTTACTGACAGTTTGTTTTTATCATCAGATGAAGCTTTCAGCTTCTTCTCACCCATGTTTCAATATGCCTAAGAGACTGGCTTATTGAATATTAGTAGCAATAAAACAGAACAGTTTAAGCAGTAAAACTGAATATTTTCTTTAATCTAACAATCACTAACACACAATGCAATGGTGGGGTGAACATCTGCATCACTCCCAATCCATTCTGCCAGGTCAGCAGCTTGGAAGTCAGTAAGAACCTGATAAAAGCTTCGTGCTCTTGAAAGCAAAACTTTTCACACTAAAATAGATGGGGTTTGATAGAGCTCTCAGTGGGATGGATTTAGAGGCAAGAGTGAACTTGAGAGAAGGAGAAATCCTTTACACACAGAAGGTTCTCGGGCACTTGGAAGGATTTTTCAGCTTCATTCCTGAGGAGAATGAAACACATTTGGAAACCACACAAGTTTCTCTACAACACAATGGTCAATCCTCAGGCCAGCACTGAGCAATTTTTCCCAGGAAAGAAAAGATTCCAGAGGGAGGGAGGGATCAAATAGACATCTTTGGTTTGGGCTGATCTCTAATTAATAGTGAGATATATTCAGTCTGGGCTGTGATTCTACCAGAAACAGTGGCTCTTTCAAGCTCTCAGTTCCTACACTCCCACAAAAAGTGAATCCAAGTGCCTGGGACTGTGTCAGAGAAAACAAACAGAGACTCAATGAATTAAAATGCAGCAGTTCCATAATGCACAGAGATAACAAAGGCACAATGACAGAGCCTGAGGTCAAAGCTCTTGTTGTCTCTGGCTGAGCTGAGTGGTGATTTCAGTGTTTGTCAGGGCTGGGCAGAGCAGATACACAACACACAAACAATTACACCTGTTCAAGGCAGATGACTCAGATACTCACAGCCACAATTTAGCAGAGATAAGAGCTCTAATATTTAAGCTATTTTTTTTCAGGTTGTGTATTTTTAAAGCCTACATTTATCAAAGACAGATTCTAGGGCAAATCCCATCCATTTGACTTTGCCCCACTCTTGTTCTCACTTGAAATTCTGGTCATTTATTTATCAAGAATTTGATATTATCTGCACTTGTTTCAATGCCTCTCATTTCACCACAATACTTTTGCCTTTACTTTTGCTGCATGCTTACTTGTGTCCCAAGGGGGTTTTTTTCAGCCATTGGAATATTCTTTGTGGGAATGAGTAAACATGCAAAAATATACAAAAGCAGCCAAAAAAAAAAAAACCATCTCAGCAGGAAACACTCTACCAACCATCTTTTCTCTCACCACTGTGGGGATCAGATCAGGGTTTCCTCTCAGCTCTACAGGCAAATGCAGCCCCACCCGGGTGTCCCCTGCACTGCTCTCATGCATAAACATCCCCCCCTCTCTGGAACACACCAGCACAGCCCACAGGGAAATGCAGAAACCCAGATGAGCAGAAACCTCCTCCTCCCCTCCTCCTGTGAGCCCTGACCTGGCCCAGCTGGCAGTGACACCACACATGGCACAACCAATTTTCTGCTCAGGAAATTTGACCTTGGTCCTTTTCCCTTCCCCATCTTTCATGCAGATGTGGATGATGAGCAGCAGGTGCTCTCCCTTCCCAGGCTGAAAGTCCCCAAGGGATGTTTTAGCAGCCCCATTTCTGCTCTGGGATTTATTTATAGGGCACTTTGACACATTCTGCCATTGTGCAGCTGCCCAACTCAGGTCCCCAAAGAGAACTTTACTCCTGGGAAAGCTGAGGCAGAGAGGGAAGGGAGGGTATCTTTTCTTTGCTAAAAATTCAAATACAGACAAGCCCCTTTCTGGATTACCTGTAAATAAATTGAACTACATTTGAAAGCAATGCTTTTGAGAACTTGCACTTATCATAAAAAATCTGCAGCCATGCAGATAAGGAATCAAGCAGATAAGCAAGGACCCAGAGCAGCAAGAGTGCCCTCTGATTTCTGGAGCAAGAGCTAAAATCTTCTTCTCCCAAGGCACACCAGGTTGCAGAGGAGATTTAAACACTGACATTGTTCCAAACTGGAAACAAGACAAGGCTTAAATGCATTTGTGTTTACATTAAAGGACTCCCACACACACTTTATGCAGATATTTTATCTCTCTCAAGCAGTGATTTACAGGAAGTTTACAAGGTATGTTTTTCCCTTTCCTCCATTTCCTTACAGTGGCAACTTTCAGTGCCTCTGCTCAGAACTGAGGACTAGGATATCACCCCACTGTAACTCAAACAAAATGAGATACAAATTTTGTCTGAAGGCTTATATGGGAAGCCATAAACATCACTAGAGAGGGCTGGGCTTTGTCCTAGAACCAGCCTGCAACAAAATATTATATCTGAATTTAGCAGCATTTTATGATGCTGTAGGAACATCTAAAAAGAAATACTTCATATGATGGCAGGCCAACACCCCACCTTTTTAATTCAGCACATCAGCACCCCAGCATCAATCTCCTTACAGCACCAATCAGAAACCAGACACTTTTGGACCTTTCTGGTGTGCAATAATGCGATGAAAAAATCACCTGCTCCTTTAATAAGCACTCCAGCAAGATCAAAGAGGGCAGAACATTACACCAGAACGTGGGTTAGGCACGAAATTAGGCCCCAAAAGAGAGCAAGAGTTGAGGAAAAGCAAACAGAGACCAAATGAGCATCCCCAGAGCCCAGTGCTTCCTCACAGGCACTGGTTTTGCTCAGACTGCTGGGGCACTGGGGGTGTTCATGGAAATAAGACACTGTTGGATGTGAATTGAGAGATTTGGGTTGAATTTCTGAAGAACCTTCCCCTTGTAACAGGTTCTCTGGGGGTGCTGTGCCCCTGTTAGGATGCTCACTTGGATCAGCCAATTACTGACCCCTAGAGCAGAAGGGCAACTTTTAAAACCTCATCACTGCAATTTTATGCCTCAAATCCTCCCCTCCAGAGCTGGGCAGTATCCTCACAGCCCTGCTCATCCTGCAGACTCTGAGAGTACACATGGGAAGAAAACACCCTTGGGATGTCTCTGAGGCACAGAGAGAGAGGAGGCACCAAGCACAGAGCTGAGCATGCAGAGCTGTCCCTTCCTTACCCTGCCTAGCTCAGGCCTCAAAGGAAACTTCTCTTCTCTTCTCTTGGTGATTTTTTATCTAACCATAAAATCATCCATCACTTTTGGTTTTAATCACACCTGACCCTGGACTGCTGCCACAAAAAGCAGCACAGGACTAAAACAGATGCAAAGCCCCAGCTGCAGGTCAGACTTTGCAATAAAAATGTGCCATTCCTGGAACTCAAGATTTCACTGGAGCTACATTTCTTAGATTTCATACTTTTTAATAAGAAATAAAACAAGTATCCTGCTGGAAGATAGTAGTGGCAGATCAGAGTTAAAAACAATGAATCTGTTTTAAGTTGTAGTAAGAGGAAAGTCTTTAAAAATCAGCATTTTGTAACTAAAAAGGAAAATAGCTCCTGATGGAGCATAAATCCCAATTTCACATCTAAATCTTCTCTCTGCTTTAGAGAACTACTTAACAGGAGCCAAGTCTTCCATAAGCCATCAGTAATTCTGAAGCTGGAGGTGCAAGGAACAGCAACTGTTTAAAATTGCAACACTTTCAATATCCTTTTTCTCTGAAAACAAACAGGAATCCAATCCTGCACCTGTGGAAAAACTGTGAAAATATTAAAATTCATCTTTCCTGCAGCATCATCAGAACTGTAGAGCGAGATCATACAGACACTCCTCTTTGTAAAAGAGGAATAATTTCAAGTAATGTGGTGCCAGTAAGTGCTATGATGTTATCCATGACTCACAGAGGCAATCAATGGCTTGTCTGTACAGGAGAAAAATCACCAGGCCCTCCCACCAGCCCTCACTGAAACACTATAAAGATCAAACTACACATGTACATTATTCTGCTATAAAAATGCCTCTATTCATAATAATTATTTGGTTCTGGAATTGCAGGCATTATCCTTGAATAAAAACACACTGTATCCCAGAAAA
The DNA here is from genome assembly GCA_020086605.1 of Lanius collurio. Classification (NCBI taxonomy): domain Eukaryota; kingdom Metazoa; phylum Chordata; class Aves; order Passeriformes; family Laniidae; genus Lanius; species Lanius collurio. The sequence continues at coordinate 9,507,015 of JACBWW010000031.1, read as the reverse complement.
GGGTGTCCACACAAGGAAAGCTATTCTGGAACTCATAAACTATAGGGAAATAATTAATTCTGGAGCAGCTGTGGAGGTCCCTTTCTCTCATCCAGCCAAGGGATGCTGTTCAGAGCCCCTGGCTGTGAGAGGTTGATCAAGGTGGTTTGGCCTGACCACAGCTGGGAAAACTCTGATCCTAAGCCTGGCAGGAGGAAAAGGAGGAGGATGGTTACAGGGTGCAAGTCTACTACGAGTTTAGACATCGTTTGAGCACTATGAGTAGGCTCAGTCTGGGTTGTGTGAGGATTTTGGGAGCCTGGATGAGCACCAGCCTCGTGCTCTCCCTGACTCACTCAAAATTGAATGAAACACCCAGGAAAGGAAGATGTCACTGTTTTCTTCCCTCATTCAGAGCCCATCCTGTGACTCATCTCCTCAGTTTTACATTCATAAGGAAAATGAGGAGAAGAACCCTCCACAGTCCCCCTGAGGGGTAAATTTCCATCACCCAACCAAACTAGGAAAAATTCCATCACCTTCCATTCACAAACAAGCCTTACTCCTTTAGTGCTTGACATCATTCTCCAGTGAATCACACTGGCACACAAAAAGAGCCATAATGACAACCCGTGTTTTCAGCTGTAATAATAAGAAGAAGAATTTGAAAATACAAATGATACTGCAAGAAAGAGTTAAGAAGAGCTCCCACTACATTTTTAATATTAAAATCAGACCAGAAGCTGTCAAGATATAAAAAATAATAGTGTGAGAAAAGATGATAAAATCCCTTAAAAGCTTTTCTCATTCTCTCTTCTTCTTATCCTAATTTGATGTAAGGATAGAACTTGATGTAGGACTCACAGTCAATTCACAGTCCTTATATTCAATCTTGATTACACATTTGTGGAGACAGAGACTTGCTTTGCAAAACATTGCTGGTCCAGCAGCTTGTTTGGAAAAACAAGAAAAAGGATGCAATTCAAAAAAAAAAAAAAATCAACTTAATCCAAGCATCTAAAACTGAAGAGAGGTTAATTAACTTTTGTTGGCTTGGGACAATGTCTCACATCCTTATCTCCAAATGGCTGAGTCAAACTTCTGTTGCCCAGACTCCTCTGCAGCTGCACATTGTGGCCACCCTCCACAGGAGCCGGCCCATCTCGTTCCAGAAGGGTGGCAAAGCTCCACTGCAGCCTCCCTTTCAGGAAATCAGGGTATGTGCAGAACTCACTGCTCCCTTCCCAGACCCTGATACCTGCAGGGGACAGCCTTGGCAGGAGCCCATTCCCACCCAGGAACTGGAGCACCGAGAGTGGCCAGTGGAGACCCGGGGGTGGCAAGTTCAGGTGTCCGTGGGCACAGCAGCCCTGGCACAGCTGGGCTGTGGCTCCCTCCTCACTAAAGCTTCTCCAACCAAAAGTTTTAGAGGCTTTTATAGCTCCCTCTGAACCCTCTACTGTGGGAAACCTAACGAAGGCACCTGGTTTTATGGACTGGAGTAACAGAGAAACCACATGCCTATGTTTGCTGAGCCTCTGCTTCCAAAAAAGCTTTAAAGCAACATCTCCAGCCTCATAAATCTTTTGTCTACTAAAATAATTTTTAAGTGCAAATTAAACCATGCATATGAATGAAACCCCTGATCAGGCCATTCAGTCATAAATTGTATTATTGTGTTCCAAAGCAAGACAAGTGCTTTGCCTGCCAGCCACTGCCAGCAGATGAAGTTGGATGCAGAAGTTTCTGAGCTGGTGCTTAGCAGAGTTTTTAGCTTGCCTGCATTTTGCACAGTCACCCATACTGAAAGACATATGTGCAGCAAGGCCACCTACAGATAGTAATAAAACTGTGCTGTCTGAAAGGCTGCCTATAAATCTTATTAAAGTAATCCCTTCCCTGAACCCAGATTATTACATTCACCTTTATGGTAGAATAAAAATTAATTTTCTCAGCTATAATAAGTGTATGATAAGAAGGCATCGCTTGGGACTAAATAAAGATTATAATTAACTCGAAGTGAATAAATCTAAATTTAGCTTGGACTAGCAATTTGCTTTCATGCATTTTCCTCTCCGACTGAGTGAAAAGGTACAGAAGGATTAGCATCCCATGCCAGTTCCAGCACTGCTGTCACAGAAGGGACTGGGGCAGAGTGTAATCCAATACCCAAAAGGCCTCAAGTTTAATTCAGGGTTCTCTATCAGCAAAAGTTTGGAAAACTGGAGAAAAAATGCTCAAAATTGCCATTAGCCTGGCAAGGAAATCACAAAGTTTTGGACTCCAGAGGGAATTTTGCTCCCCTAAATGGGCCTTAGGCAAAGGCAGGAGCTCTGCCCCAGGCTGTGAGAGCACATTTAGGGGAAGCATTGTCTGTGACTGCTGGATCTTGCTCGTTCCTACCCAGCATCTGCTTTTGGGTGCTGTTGGGAAGGGGCTGCTGGGCCAGATGGGTCTGTGCCCTGACCTGGTACAGGCACTCTGAATTTGCTTTCCCTCACCTGCAACACATCACAGGTGATCTCAAAAGCGACTGCAAAACAAGGACATTAACAACATTAAACAAGGACATTGAAGCAAACAAAATAGGGTGAAGTAAATGCATCAAACAAACATGCAAAGTTTACCCTGGCTTTTTACTTAACTGAAAATAAAGGCCCTTACAGCAGTGCTATGCCCAGCAGATTGGAGATTTATCCTTTTTCAAGGAAACAAGGCTCTACTTATAAAGGGTTGAGGAGCTGCCTTGTTAAGCCAGTACCTCGTTATTTGTGTTCTCTGGGAGGAGGATTGTTAACAACATTATTTGTGGGAAGGAGGAGGTCCAGCCTGTATTTATCCAGAGCAGGGAACAGCGTGCAGCCCAAGCAGTAAAGCTCCTGTGCCACCTCCTCCTCGGAATTTCATGGGAGCCCATGCAGACCTCAGATTTGCCTGGATAAGAAGATTTTATCAGGTATAAAGCTGCCACTGAAGCATTATCTTAACAGCAGAATTGTTCTCCAATTGGTACATTTATTTCCAAAGAATGGAGNNNGACATCACTGAGTTATCAATTCATGTCTGCCTCTCAAGGAACAGCACATGAAAACACAAATCCTTCCTTTCTAATGACAGCCTGGGGTTTTTTTCCCCTGCCCAAAATACCCAGAACAAAAGTTTCTGGTTTGTCTCAGATTTCTTTACTTAATTCAACATTTTATTTTTGGAATGACAACAGCCTCGAGCAACTCCGTTAATTTGTTGTGGAGTGAGAGAGCTTTGCATTCCAAGTGTGATTGTTGACCTGCTCCCCTGCTCCCTTGCTTATTGAAACAATCCTGCTCAAGCACATCCCAGTACCAGAACAAAGAATAATTTCTCATCCTTGAATGCATTATTTTACTTTATGAATACACATTTGACATAATTTACAAATTTACAGCAGATGCTGTCAGAAAGGACAAAATAACCCTCCCCTGGTACTGCTTTTCTCTTACTACAGCAATCAAAGGCTGCAGCTTGTCATTCACACGTGGAGAGCAGCTCCTCTCGGGGAGAGCAGAAGGAGCCTGCAGCCTCACTCAGGACTTCTTGGGTGTTTGTTTCTCTTTCCGTTGCCAATTCGCAATTTAAAGTTTGATTTTCTAAGCACAATGAAAATTCCCAACAGCTCTGGAGGAGGCAGTTCAAGGAGATCTTGTCAAAATATTTGTGTGTAAAGAAAGTGAAACCTTTTTATGACTTTCATGCTGTGAGGTATCAAATGCCTTGCTCACAGACAATTATTAACTTACAGGTTATAAAAACTCTTGAGCAAACCCCAAATTTGGATGAGGTCATACTTGCTGTGTGGTTCACTTGTGTCAATGCATCAATGCAATAAAAGATAATAAGCATTAGCTGACAGCATTTTCAAACCCTCCAAGAGTCAAGAGGAGTAATTAGATCAGATTTGAGATTGCCTGAGAAGGCAAAAAGCTGAATCTAATTCTTTTCTCAATGACAGGGGAGATATAAAATTGAGTAAGAGTCACAGGACATCACTATCACAGCCCAACGTGCCTGGGCACAGCATTTGGGTGTGCTGAGGAAGCAGCTCCTCACAGCTCAGCATCTGCCTATTTGAAAATGCCATCATGGGCAGTGACAGGGACAGCAAAAGAGCTGTGTTCACCTTCTGCTTCATGGCATCACCTCTAAACCTCTGTGTGGAAGCATCACAAGTGCAGTTCAAGCCTGAGTCAATTCAAGTTCAAGTCATATCTTATTACATCTGGTACTGCTCACCTACCCACAGCCTAGAGAATAAAATCCTGCAGAAATTCAGCATCCAGGTCACTTCAGCACTCTGCTTTGTCTGGCATTTCTATCTAGAGCCAAGCACATAATTCGCACTGCATAATTTATCCATGGGATTTTGCCCATAGAGAAGCCAAAGCAGATAACAATTTCTTGATACTTATTTATTTTTTCAGAAAATTCAGTCAACTTCTCCTCTGCTTCGGAACTCTGCAAAAAGATTATGAACCCCTGGTTTTATTCTTCCAAAGCCTGAGCTCTCAGCTAGCTGTGATCAGACAGATTAATTCACCTCTTGTTCAGTCTTCTGCCTTTAGCTATTCTTGTTTCCTGAGTGGAGGGAAATGTGTACAAGCACTAAATCTCAGACATGCCATTCTAACATTTGGATTCCATTATCCTAGAGATAACATAATCCTATAATGATACGTAATAAATTAACATTTAATCTCATATCAGAGAGTTCAAAGGGATCAGAGCCAGCTGGTGCTAAAAAATAAGCATTTGCTAGAGGCTGCAAGACTGGGGGCTGAGGATGAGATGTAAGATCTGAGCTGCTCTGCTGCTTTGGCTTGGCAAGGGTGGCTGGCAAGGGAAGGATTGAATAAACCCTGGAAGTGAAGGGGACCCTCTCTGAAGCCAACCAGCCTTTCCCTGTCAGTGAAGTCCTCCCAGGCCTTTCAGCAGCAGGAGAGGAGGATCCCCCTCGGAGAGGACAAGAGGGAAGGGGATCAGCACCCAGCACTGCTCTGGGGAGCTGATTCGGTGCTTCACTCATTCCCTGTTTGTCAGGGTGCCTCGAGGTGTGATGAGGCTGGGAACCAGCAGCCAGGCTGGGGCTGAGCTCTCTCCAGCTGACCCACAACAATCCAATCCTCCCCTGGCCCTCCCTTGTGCACAGAACTGAGGGAGGATGTACAATTTCAACACAGAGAAGGTAAAAATAATTGTTGGTTTTGTTTCCCTCTCACGTGCCTTCATCACAGAGCTAATACACAGACCACTGCACAATCTTCATTAATAATGACAGCTGTTAATAAAGTTTTATCCATAGAGACTTCCTTATTAAATGCACTCTGTGGGTCTGGTGTGAGGGATTGGTTTCTCTGGAGACAGGCACAATTAAACCCTGGGAGAAGACGCAGCCTCCCGAGGCAGTGACAATTACCAAGGGCTGCTGGCCCAAAAAAGAGCAGAGAGAAACCCCTGACTGGATCCCAAAGTCCCTCCAGCTTCCACCAAGCCCAGATTTCACTTTAGGGGAAGGGGATAAAGAATTGTCTTTTATCTTCCCACATGCTCCATGTGCCACCTTCCCTTGTCCCAGCCATGTCCATGGCCTGGTACATTTTTCTGGAAAACTGCAGACCTTAATCTTTGTTTGTGGGCAGCAGCAGGAAAAAATCTATTGACATCAGTGAGATTCAGGTCTTTTTTTCTGAAGCCAAAGATACACTTCAGTGCTCCATCTCAGACTGAAATACACTGTAAAAAGAACACTCAGATAGCCAAGAAAGACAAGAACCCATCAGACACAACAGTATTTTTTTAAATCCTGTCAATTCTCTCTGTTAGTTTTTAGTGAAGACACATCAACTTCACTGCCAAATTAACTTGAAAGCAAAGGCAGCTAAAAAAAAAGGGGGAAAAAAAAGAAAATTAGGCAGGACAGCCAATAAAGTATACAGTGAGAGGAGTTTTACAACTTGACACTGGCCACAGTTCTGTATCTGAAGAAAACTTAATAAATAAAAATAACACAAAAATTTGAAGTGTTACAGAGTTATCTTTGCTCTGGCATTTAACACACATTTCTATTACCCTTTCTCGATTAGCCAAATGAAGATCAATGTATCTATAAAACTCAATGACATGTTAATGCAAACCTTAAAAAAGATAAAATGCCTTTTATCTCAGTCTTAGGAAAACCTAATAAAGAATTAACAGTCCTTGAAGCTGTGGAATTTCACTCAAGGCTTTACTTTAAGCCAGGACTTCCTACTCCATTATTTTTTAATGGACAGGTTTCCCCAGGCTTTGGGACATGTCAGTACAATTGCACGTTGTCATTAAAATTGGTCCTATATTTTCCTTCAGAGCTGGGACAGGAACTGCATTGTAGTACGTGAACTTAAAATAAAGAAAACACCCACAATGGATCAAAAGTGCAAATCTAGAGCAAGTGTGAAATAAATATGGAAACAAATGTAAAAAGTAATGATTTTGATAATGATCTGACGATTTCTGAGGTAAAATTTCCACCTGCAGGATGAGCACTATGGATCAGAACTCATTTGGAACACCAGCATTTCAAATATATATCAGAAGCAACTGCCAGGAATCCACTAACACCACACTAGATGGTGACTCTGTAAAGGGAAGCAATCATTAGTGTAGGACTTTGCTCCAGATTGGTGTTCAGAATTAACAAGGCTTCAGTGAGTGACACAGGCCACGCTGGGAGCTGGGCTCCATAAAGCCAGACCCCCCCAGGCTCACTGGGAAACTGGTCCCATCCAAGTTCCCATCTATTATTTCTACTGACAAACCCACAGCAGCAAGATCAGAAATCTCAAATGCCAGCACTTAAAAGACAAATCAAATCCAACACTGCTGCACACACTTAAAAATTTGTTTGTTCTCCAAGGGGCCTGAACACCTGCAGGTCCCACTGACACCAAAGGAAATGCAGTTGGTTCCCACTTCTGCTAATTGAGGTGGGCTTGGCTCGGATGCCAAGGAAGGCACCCACTCCTTCCAGACACCCTCAGGGGATGCTGAGGCCACCGTGCCCAGCTACAGCAGGATGCTCATCACGGGGGAATGAGCCAAGAGAGGAGAGGCACAACAGGGAGCCTGAGCTCAGATTCTCTTCAAGGCTGACAGGTTTGGCCTTGTGAATCAGCACAGGGAGAAAAGAGACAGGAGGAGGCAGGAAAAACACTCCCAAGGAAAAGCAGGAGGCAACAGTCCAGGAGAGAGCAATGGGAAAAGCAGTGAGCAAAGAGGAGGTGGCAGGAGCAGGAAAGAAGCTTGGCTGTACACAGACAGCTCACCATTTCCATTAAAAAATACCCCCAATCCATCAATGATTGGTCCAAAAAGCTAAAAGCCACTTTGAAACCTTTATTTCCCCTCTGGGGTAAGGATGCCTTGCCATTAACCCAGCTGGGCCAGGTAGAAAAACTTCCCTGCCTCGAAGATGCCTCCAGCACAGCATTCTCCCCCAGGAGCTGCACCATTTGTACCAGTTTACTTGGGCCCATCCTCACCTCCCTGTCTACCCCTGCTTCTCCCTCTGCCTTGGGAGAACAGCTGCTTCTCCCAGGCACTCTGAGATTAATTATTCTTGGCTCTTCTCCTGCACAGTGCCTTGATCTGGAAAATTTATTTAGATAACTTCTCAGGCAGCATATTTATCTGCTGGCCTCAACATCTGCCTGAGCATAAAAGTCAACATCTGACTGATGACAAATGGCATGCCAGTTAGGTGGAGATTGTCCTCTACCAACCTCACCACCTTTGTTGTGGCAGACTTGGACCTCATGGCAAGGAGCCTTCGTCCTTGAGGAACAAGGACAGGTCTCAGCCAGAGTGAGAACGGGCATGGGAAAAGAAGAGAGGGCACCTTGTCCCATCAGGGCACAGGGACAATGCCATGTTCAGCCCTCCAGAACAACAGCCCTGCTCTGTTTGTCAGGGGCAGCACCAAAGAGATGAGACCCAATTTGGGACAGGAAGAAAGGCCACCAAACACACCAGGTAGGGAAACCCACACCATCTCCATTTCTGCAGTGCCACCCCAAGCTCTGAAGACATTCAGGCTCCCTCACCACCCACTGTCCCATCATTTCAGCCCAGGGTAGGGAGCTGCTGTGAGAGGATGGGAACAAGGCTGATGAGCCACAGGCATTTGTGCCTCTCTGTGCATGGCTATGGAACAGCAGCCCTGGATGCATCTCCCACTGCAAATTCATCTGCTGGCAGAAAAGCTGATTTTGCCATCTTTACTCACCCATCCTCTCATACACAGTAAGTACATTTGGATCACCAAGGTGGGATGTTAAATTAATCAACAGGAAGCACTGCCTCCCCAAAGGCAGCCTATTCCAGATCTATTCCTGGCCACTTTTCAAGGAATGTTCTACTCATACACAAAATGTGTAAGAACTGCAAACACAAGAAAATACTGCTCTGTGCAGCAGGGTTCAGACCAGCATCCTTTGTTGCCTGACGTGGAAAATTCCATCACTAGACCGGATCTGACAAAAGTCCCTTCCAAGAGCCACAACTTAGAAAATTCTTATAGAATTCTTACAAAAGCCTGCTGCAAGCTTAGAAAAACGAAAAAAACGGTGGAGAAATAAAGACTTTCTTAATAAAAAGCAAAAAAACCCCAGCCCTTCCCTTTCAAACACACCCTTTGAACCTCACCATCTCCATTGAATTTTAGATGAAACTTAGAGCCAAATATTTGCAGGCAGCCCACTGTAAATGACCCTCCCCACCCTCCTGGCCCTCAGTGTGAGGCTGGGCAGACACAAACGGGAAGATGGAGGGTGAATTAGCTCAGGAGGGGGAACTTGTCAATCAAAGTTGCTAATGCAAGACCTCAGCAAAGCTGAGGGTTAAGCTCAGCAGTGCCCACCTGTCACAGTGTGGCACTCTGACTGCTGTCAGCGAGCTGCCTCTGAGGGCAAGGATGCTGCTGCACAAATCTGCCTGAAAATCAGCAAGGAAAATGCACCTGGTCTGCTGGGCAGCCATCAAGGCTTCCCAAAGTCTGCAACCAAATGAACTCTCAACAATTCCCAAATAAGTTATGGAGAAGAAAAATGTGCAGTATGAAGGATTAATACAGATAGAGGCTCCACAGTGCTGCCCTGGGCTCCTGACACAGAGTTCCTCAGGAAAATTAGAGCACTTCTTGTACGAGTACATCTGACTGGGGCACAAGGTTGCACATGGAGGGATTAAATGTGTTCCCTCACATTTAGCAACAAATTTAAAGCAATTCCACACAGGAATGCCAGGGAGCTCCCCAGCAGGTCAAGACAAACTGGAGGTATCTGTGAGGGAATGGAAGATGGCCCAGAGGAGGTAAAATTCTCCTTCTTGGCTCATAGCTGAATTTGGGGTTGGGTTTGTGTCTCCATACCAGGAGCAGTGCAGAAGTTTACTTAGGCCCCTGACATGGGCTACAAGCAGGCTTTATCTCAAACAGGTTATTGACACCAGTGCTGACTTGGAGCTCACTCGGTTATCCCTGTGACACTCCTGCCTTAGAGGCCTCTTGTCTGAACATCAATAACTGCAGGATCCACCAGAGATGATAATATTTTAAACAGAACATGTTTGAGGTTTTTTCAGGAGTTTTAGTTTTCAGAAATGCAGTATATTCATTGATGCAGTTAATTACATAGACTGTGATAAAAACAAATGTGTCTGGTTTTTCTTCTAAGTGTAGGAGTAAAAAGGAAAAAAGTTCAACTCTAACTAATCAACAGCCTTATCTTACTCTTTCCTCAGTGTTTAATCAAAATGTTTCCAGCATATACAGCTTGCAATGAAGACCCAAACAAGTTAATTTTCCTCAAGCAAGAAGCATTGCAAAACCTGCAATGCAAATAAGCCAAGCTTCACCTTCTGAACAGAAAGATATCCCCCAGATGTCTGAATTCCTGACAGTACCAGGGCCCAGTACAAGCAGGGGGTGCTGGTGATGGGAGCAGCAGTGGGAAGAGGATGGGGAAAGTGGAGTCAGTGCCCTGCCACAGCCCCGTGCAATTCCCAGCTCTGGGACTGTGCCTGTGCTGCCTCCCACGGCACAGCCCACACCGGCTTCAGCTCTTGTCATTTTAGCAACCAGAACCTGAAATTTGTGAAGACCAGCTTTCACTGCACTTCATTATGTTTTTAGCATAAACTAGAAATCAATTGTGTCTCATTAATAAAATTCCACCACAACAAACTAATTAGAGAGCCTCATTAATTTTTTATGCACGTTACTCCTGTGCAGGAAGCCGCTGACCTTTCAGTGCCTGGTGTGGCATACATTACACACTTCATGTTTTCTGCCTTCTTTTCTGTGATTTACAGTACTTGCAACACGTTTTCCAAAAAGCAAAGCCTGTTTTTTTTCAGTGAGGCTCAGAGCTGGCTTCTCCCTCCTGCCACATAATTCCTAATCATGTCTGCCTAGTCCAGCATGGCCAAAGGCTCAGGGAAGCAGAAAGGCACCTCCAAGCTACTTCCACCTGCAGAACAGATGCAAGCAAAGCCTGGGCACACCTGAGGGCACAAGGGAACACAGGGATTCAGTGGTCACGGAGAAAACCCATCTCTGCAGGGACTGAGGATGCACAGCCTCTATCCTGCTCAACCCCAGGATGAAGCCAACTTCCATCCCCCACAAACACTCAGCCTGATGGTTTCATAACCAAAGGTCAGTCAGTCCATCCCAAAGCTGGCCTCAGCACTGACCAAAGCACAGGATGTGCCACTACCAAATGGTGCAAGTGGCCATTAAATCCATAAAGCAGAAATAAAAGAATTTAGGAATAAAATGAAATTTCTGCTTGAGTAAGGTCTCCTGGATCAGGCATTAAATCTGCTTGGTATCTCTTTCCTGTGTCATCACACACCTATTTTCTCCTTGTAAAGCACAGTATTGATTTTTAAATGTTTTCATTCACACTTAGGAGCTTTCCAAGATTGTACTTTATTCTTCAATATTATCCACTGAACAGTGAAACACTGGAACAGATTGCCTGGGAGCACCACCAGGTCTTCATCACCGGGAGGCCACAAGGACAGGCTGTCTCTGAGGAACTTCACAGGTAGAACTGAGCTCTCCTTGGCATAGGGGCATGTACAAGATGACCCTTTTTGTTTGCTCCCAGCCTTATTTCTCTACAAGCACTCAAGCACACTCTGCACCTGAGACAACCAAGAGAGTTCACCTGCCCCTTGAGACAGCAGCAGCATCTCAGCAGTGGGGAAGAAAAGGTTATCCTGCTTTATCCCTGCAAAATCCGACTCCCTCAGAGCTTATCTGTAAGCCACACTCTGAATTCCTCAGACCTTACCAGTCACCACCATATATTGTGCAAGAAGAGTGGCCACTTCTCACAGCTGAACACCAACAGAACTTCCTGAGTCCAAGACAGTCTCATCCTGGTACTGGCCCGTGTTCACCATGGGCATCAGCCACGTTTGGAGGGTTAATTTGTTAAAATACAGCAAAGTGGCAAGCACTAAGAAGCATTATCCAAGTGACAAGTGCTTATGCATATTTTATGAAGCATCTTCAACCACAGTTCAATGTATCCAAGAATACTTCTGAAAAATGGCAGATTCTGGAGGGGATTTGGAGAGGAAATGACATATAGAATAGGAAGACAGATGTTGCTAATTTATGATGCAAAGGCCTTCGCTGAAAAGTGCACATTTTGCTTAAGATTCTCTACAAATGCTATTTTAATGCTGATTTCCTCCTCTTTAGAATTTCACGAACTCTTGTCTGTAAGAACTTCAGCTTGGCTCAGAAGTTTAACTTGGATCAAAAGCAGCATCTGTAACCAGCAATTAAACTGGGGCTTCAGTACTGTGCCTGTTTTTAAAGCATACCCACTTTTTAACAAGACCACTTAGGAAAACATGGCTAAGCTGTACATTGGGAATGTGAGGGCACATTCTGCCTCTCTGTCTTCCACTCTTACCAGGCTTATTGGGACTTTTTGACCCAGGTCTACACTCAGAACAGCAACAGAGTAGGAACCAGCGAGATGGATGGATCCTAATACCCAAAGAGGTTAGAAAGCACAAGCTAGATCATCTCTTAAAAAAAGAAAAGCAGGATATATTGTCAGGCCCAAGTGCTTCATCAGTCATTTCCAATGCCTCATACACACAGTCTTGCTCTTCTTATCAACATGGAAGAGCATTTCAAACATGACTCAGTTGGTTCTCCTCTCCTCTCTTCCCTTTCTGTTCTACCCCAAAAAGTTTGGACTACAAACAAGGAAGACACTCATGTCCCACATGCAGGAACCTGCACAGATCCTTTTCTGCTTACCAGCCCCTCCACAAGGGTGTGTGACTTTATGGCTCCTCTGTAGCTCTCCAAAGATAACCACTATAGAGCAGATTATTTTCTGCAAGGCTGTGACAGAGGGGTCTGTAAAATCCTCCTTGTGTGTAAATATCAGTTAAAAATAAAAAAGGAGAACCATGCACTGACTTCTCCTTCTGGCATTCATTTCAGATCCTGCTGGATCATGCCAAAGTGCAAATAAAAGGCAGACACCTTCGTGTGCAGACACTGCACTGAAAAATCTGCATCAATCCAGGGCTTTCACTCTATCACAGGGCAACATTTGCTCCTCAGTTAAGGCAGCATAATTATTTCACATAAGGTGACATTTAAAAATCAAACACACACCAAAAACCCCCACAACCTGACAGTTACATAAGTAAGCAATGAAAAAAATGTAAGAACTGGGGTTCCCTGTACATCCACATTGGAGATGGGAGCACAAGGGCTCAACTCTAGAGCTGGGACAAGACAAAAGCCTAAAACTCCATCCACAAACCCACAAACACATGATTTGGGGTGCCTCAAGCTCAGCTCCTTGCTTGCACTGCACAACAGCATGAGCTCAAATCACAGCCCTGCATTTCACTTCCAAGGGAGCCTCTCAGCTCTGCTGCAAGCCAGGAATGCTGAGGTGGGACCCCAGAGAACAAGGAAAGCCAGCAGGGATTGCTGAGGCAGTGTGGGCTGCACCTCTTTCCTTGGCACCACACCCCAAACTCCTGGTGAAGGATTCATAATCCATAATTCAGTGGCAGTCTCTACGCCCATGAGTCCCTGCAGCCCAAACAATTAATGACCGTCAGCGTTAAAAGCTGCTGACAGCCACATCCTCATGGGCTGCGTGGGGAAGGCACTGCTAAATATAAGCAGAGCTGATAGCTGGGCTTCCCAAAAGCAAAGGGGACTCTGCTCCTCCATCAGTGCTGCCTGGGGTGCATCATCCACCCCCAGGTGACACCGTCACAGCCACAGGGCCACCAGCACAGCCCTGGGAAGGAGGCTCTGTGCACCAACACCCCACCAGCACCAACTCCAACCGGTGGCTGCTGCCCTGGTGCCCGTGCTGGCCGGGGTGTCCCCAGTGGCAGAGGGCTCTGAGAGGGTCCCCAGGCACAGGCTGCACTCAGGGACCTGGCCAGACCCAGCTCAGCCCTTGGCAGATCTGGGAGCTTGGCAGTACTTCATGCTCACAATACACCCACGGTGCTGCTGGAGGAGAGTGATTACCCTGCACAACACTATCTCTCCCATCCCAAGCAGAATTTATTTACTCTTTTTTTTTTGTTTTAATCTGATAAGTTGAAATTTCAGTGCACTTGTCTGCAAAAACACTGCATTACAAAGACATACAACAAATACTGACTGTTTATAGACTCTGTTATTTATTCCCAGCGTATCTTCCTACCTTTTACTGGCCACGTCTTTTATCAGCAATAACCAAGTACCTTTCAAGTTGACAACCTGTTTGGTTTACTGCTGGAAAATGTATCCAAGTCTCTTCCAAGCCTGCTGTGGCTGCACAGAATTCAAATAGCTCAATGAATGTCATTTTTTACAAAGTTTAGTTTCCCTATTATTCACATTTTGTTTCTGGGTTGGGGGTTTTTTTTTTGTTAATCAGCATTGTCTTAGGACGGGCTTCTTAAGGCCATGCAAATTTTTCAACATTGACAGTATCAGTGCCAGAACCAAGTCTCCAAGTCTACAGATCACCCAAAATTATAGTGTCTGAAAAGAATAATCATAATCAAGGTCCTAGCAATTTTGAGATGATAGGCCATTTCTAGTCAGCATTAAAGGGAGCTGGGCCACAAGGATATAGGGAGAAAATCAGCTAATGAAGAGTAACAAAAGGAAAGAAAATAGTTAGAAGCTTTGTGGCAGCTTGCAGGGACACCCAGATTGTTGGCACCTGCAAGGCACACACACAGCTCCAGGACTTCAGGGCAAGAGGAGAAAGCCCCAAAAAACCCAGTGACCACACGTGTGTTGTGCCTGGACACTCAGACACAGCCTGCAGCCATGTCCCCTGGAACAGAGGAGATGGTTTCACTTGCACATATGACAAAAGCAGCCCTGGAGCGAAGGCCAGAGGCTCCTCGGGATGTGAGTTCACTCCAAAACCTGCTCGCCTCCCACACCCAGCTGGCAGGACTCTGCCTTCCTCCTCCTCCTTCCCTGCCAGCCCTCCACCTCCTCACCAAGGGCTTGCTTCACATCACTATTTCCTTTGGAAAGTGCTGATTCTCAAGCAATAATCATGCTTTTGTGTTTTAATGTTTTGATTGTTCTCAGTCCCCCGCTCTCCCCTAAGCCCCCTCCAGGTTCACGGCAGCGACACCTTCCCTTCAGACTCCCTCTCCAAGAGCCATCATTTCTCTCCCTAACTGAATTGTTGTCATGGAAATCATTCCTCTTCTCCATCTTCCTGAAAGGCTTTAAAAAACCAGCCTCCTGCTCTACCACCACTCCAGCAATCAGCCATACCACAGCTCCTCTCCCAAAGCCCCTCTCCCACTGCCCCACCCAGCCCAAGGGAATATCTAGACCCCAACACAAGGGATCGTTTTCAGACCCCCTTGGGGGTGCCAAGTTTGCCACAGCACTTTTGTTCTCAGAGGTGCAACCCCCTCACAGCTCAGGAGCCATTAGCTCAGAACACAGGGGGCAGCCACCTGCTCCCTGTCTATAAATACAGATAGACATGGAAAGGGGCTGGGGATTTTGTATCAAAATGTTTCTGCTTACATAACAGGCAGCAATTCTGCAGTCAAGAAATTGTTTTTCCAGGCTGGAAAGTTAATTAATGAAAATCACCTTTGATGAACTTCCAAGACAAAGGCTGCTGGCTCCAGAAGCGGAGCGTGGCTGAGCTGGTTCCAAAGAGAGGAGAAAACAACTGTGCCCAAAATAAAACCCATGAAACTGCTGCACTGGGCACCTGTGTGCAGGAGCTGGGGGCTACTGGGAGGAAAGGTTGGGGCCACCAAATCCAGGCCACCTCCTTCAACTTTATTTGACTGACACAAAGCCAGAGGTCAGTGTGAGGCCAAGGACAGCTTTTAGCACTTCCTAACAGGCAGGGCCTGCATAGAGAACCAGGATTAGAACACCCTAAATCCCAGCTAGGAAGACACAAACAGGCATTCAGCCATGACTAATACCCAAATATTCTCAAGATAGAAAACAAGAAATCTCTTCCATGATCATTCACTGACAGAGTCCCATAAAGCTACTAATTAGAATGGTGTTTACAGTCTATATTTCATTTCATCTGATGTTTTTACTCTGATTAGTTATTCTATCACCTGCAGAGAGCTAGTTAGCTGAATGCAAAGATGGCATTGGACTTAATCAAGTAAAGTAGCATTTCATAGAGGGAATTCAGCTAGCTCTATCCTGCTCAGTGCTGTTACCCTGTCAATAACTTCTTTTAAAATTAAAGCTGAATGAAAGCTAAGAAGAGTCAAGTTAGGCCAATACTTAGAAGAGAAACATTTGAAAAATGGGTGAGACACAAAAAAAAGTGCATTTCTGATTCTTTCTTCTGCATAAACACCTCAGCATGACACCAGAGCTCGTGGAAGAATTACCAAACAAGGTTTAGTAGTCCTGCGTTCCCAGACTATCCTGTGCATCTCCTTGGAGCAGCAACACTCCTCCCAGTGTCTTCTCACCCAAAGCCATCCAGACCACCTGAACTTCAGATTTCAAATGTGATGGGAAGGTGTTCTCTCCCTCCCAGACAGGGTGTCAGTCTCTCACACTGTCCCCCATCCTGCTGAGCCCTCCCCAGGGCTGCTGGAGCAGCAGCATCACTTTCTGTGCCTTCCTTGCACACAGCCCTGCAGAGCAGCTTTTTGCCATCCCCTGACAGGCTGATGTTGGTGCTGCTGAGAGCCCACTGTAACCCCAGATCCCCTGCCTGAAGTGCTGCCTCACCTGCTCTTTGCCATTCTTGCCCCAAGCTCTCACTCAGCCCTACCAGCCCTTGCTCCAGATCCCCATTTCAGCCTGCCCAGATCATTTTTAAGAAGTGCTCTGGTTCTTCTTCCCCAAGCATCTGCAGTCTCTCCTGACTTTCCATCACCTGTCAGTTTAACAAACCTACTCTCCATTCCATTACCCAGATTGAGAATGAAAATATTGAACAGAGATGGACAGAAGCCAGCCCTGCAGAGCCTCACAGATTTTTCTGGGAATTCAAGATAAATGGGCTGTTCCATAAAGCTCTCCCTCCCTCTCCTCTCTGTTTTAAACCCCAGTACCACTTCCATCATTCTCAGTCCTCCAGGCAGCTCCACACACCTGATGCACTGTCCCACAGCACTGCCACGCTGCAGCCACATCTCTGGAGCACCTGAAGCTCCCCAAAAAACCCTGAAAACACCTCAAATCCTAGTGGAGCTCTCCCCTTGCTGAGAGATGCTGGCACCTCTGGCCTTTCCCTGCCAGGGAAGCAGTGCCCTGGCTGGTGAAAGATGCAAACACACTTTGGCTTTAGAACAAAAATTGTTGCTTTTTTCCTCCATTTAGCTTCCTAATCACAGTTAGCCAAGCTTGAAAATGCTATCGTGCATTATGCAATAATCCACTGAGAGCAGGGGAGTTTGCATAAACTGTGTGCTGCAATGAAAAGCATTCCCCCCCTCTGCCAAGGGGCAAAAAACCCCAACCCACACAAAACAAACAAAACCTCTGTCCTCTGAGAGACTTTTACCAGTTCTTTGTTCCATTTTAGTTGTACATCTACTGAAAATACTTCTGACAAAAGCAGAGCAGAAACAGCTCAATTTGCAAAGAGCTGGGCTGTGTTCACCTCTACAAAAGCCATACACTGATTTGCCCCAAATTCCACCTAGAAAACCTAGTAAAGGCTGCTTCTCCAATTGAGGGGCTGGAATTTCTTTTTTGAGGGGAAAAAAGCCATTATTGAGTGATTAGAGTGGAGAAATCTCTCTCTCTACAAGACACAGAGCACTGAAATGTTCTAAAATTAATAAACTGCTCTACTTGGTGCATTTTAAAATTAGATTTCCTTTTTCAGAGAACCTGTATGGAAAGTTGCAGCCTGATGCAAATTGAAACAGTAATAAACACTTCAAAAACACGTTTATAATAGAAATGCTAACAAATCCTTAACTGTAATGATAATGGCTTGCTAGACAGCCCTATAATGTAAAATTAATCCTTAACATGTCTTAATTTTTTTTCCACTGGGTCATTTAATAATGTGATAACTCATTTCTTTCCTCTGCCTTCATCTCTCACATTGCCATGGAGACAATTGTGAATCAGATATAAATAAAAATACTCTAACACGGTGGCACCACATGTTCTTTTGATCCATTGCCAACACGATTTTAAAATTACAGGAATTTACAGGAGCTCAATAATTAACAATTCATTTGCTAAGAAATCACTTCTTTTTAGCCAGTTTCCTGGTGATTTGCTAACTCAGGAATGCTCACAAACATGAGCAATGAATTAAAAGTTCTGTATTTCCTTTCAAATATCTACCTTGCATTTCAATCAGCAACTCAGAGGCAAGCAATTCTTGCAAGCCTGAGCCCAATGGCCAACACTGCATTTCTTTTTGTGGTCTCATCAGTCTCAGTGTGATTCCTAATGGGAACTATTTTTAAGGTAATTTTTAATTGCTTGAGCTCAGAATTTACTCACAAGGAAAATGAGAAGTATACAGTGAACAAGTTTATTGCTGGCCTCTATTATGTGAAATGTCAAAATGAGGCCACGGATCCCTGCTTCTGTATGAGTTTGTTAAGTACATAGAGCACTAGAAAGATTAAGATTAATTATGCATTAATGATCTTGACACCTCTTAATTGCTACCTACTGATAGAGGCCATAATCCCTGATATTATGCATGTTCTCTGGAATTCTGAAGCAGATCTCTCCTCCACGGATTTCACAGGCAGGGCTGGGGCCAGCAGCTCCTCAGAGCTGAGGCTGCTCAATTCCCCCCGTGCTGAGGAGCCCCATGGCCTCCAGGACCTGCAGTGCTCACACACCTGGCCACTGTCACCATACATGACCTAGAACAACATGAGCACAGTCCTGGCACTTCACAATTAAGGCACTGAGTTTATTAAAGAACTCACCTTAAGCCTTTGAAGTCAGGGAAGAACTCACAGTGTTGGGTTTTACAAAGGCTTTTCTGCAACTCCACCATTTTTATTTGCAGTTACACAAACCCTCAGTTAAGCAGCATTATTACACCATTTATGTAGTGTTCTGTCCAGCCTCACCAGGTACTCCCAGCCCAGCACCCCAAGGTTTCTCTGCACAGTATTTTCCATTCTCTGCTGCCTTAGAAGGGGAAGAGCCAGGGTGGGCTGACCAAGTTATTAATCATTGCCACGTCTCTTCCACTAAAACATCTCAGCTACAACTCTACAAATACCTCTGTGCATCACAGGGAAACCTCACACACACAAGGTCTTGTAAAAAAGCCCACAGCTCCAATAACTGTTTTGTCCAAAAGGCTTCAAAGTGATTTAAGAGCTCAAGTCTGACTCTCAAGAGCAACATAAACACCTGAAGAGTTTAAATAATAGTGAAGGCTCAATGGCTCAGAGCTTGCCTTCCCAATATAATTCCTGCAGTAACAGCTAATTATAATTAGTGATACACTTGGTACCAGCCCCCTCCTTTGGGAGACTTACAATGATTGGCTTTTAGAGCCAGCTAGGGGAGAAAAGGAAAGAAAAATTTTTTTAAAAAAAAGGAAAGAGAAGAAAAAAGGTCACTCCTTCCCATGACAGCTGCTTAGAGCTGGTCCATGGGGAAATAACTCATGGAGCAGCCCCACCAGCTGTCTGAAGATGGAGAACTCCAGAAGCAGCTGCTCCAGCTTGGGCTCTGCCCTCTGCTCTGGCTCACAGGTGGACACCTCCACCAGCCAGGGCTTCCAGAAATGGGGCAGCAGAGCACCTGTGGCAGCCACCCTTTCTCTGTCAGCTCCTACAGGGCAAAGGCATTGAAACCCTGCTTTGAATCCAAACCCAAAATAAGTGCAAGAGATAATAATTGGATAAAACCTAGTAGTTAACCTATGACTGGCAACCAGCATGGAAATATAAACACAGAGCATCAATTTTGTAGAAGGCAAATTCAGTCTTTGTGCCTCCCTGCCACTAAGTTTTGGTATTTCATCAAGCAAAGCCAGCTGGTAAATTAGTGAGGGACACAATCCCAAAAAGCAGGAAAACTGCCTGGTGTTCAGTTCTGTGCAGTGGATAGCCCCATCACCACAGGACACGTGAGCAGGGACACCCAGACCTGCTGCACATGGACACACCACCCTCAGCTTCCCAGGAAAAGGCAAACAGCCATGGGAGGTGCAGAAAAATGAAACTCAATTGAGAAGACAAAAGCAGGGACAAAGGGGGGAGTCTTCTTCACTTTCTGCACAATTTGACTTAAATTACATGCTCACTCTAAACAGTCGGGAGTGGATTTAGGGGAAAATAAGTTACTACAGGGCTTTAGCCTCCTGCATAGCTCTGCTGCAGAAAAGCTGCACGACTTCCATATTTCTTAATGGGCAGCTTTTGCCTACTACCTATATCCAATTTCCCCCTTTGATCTGGCCCAGTAGTCTAAAAATAAAGTTAAATATAAACATCGACATCCATACCACTGTGTCAAGCCAGGAGGGAATTTTTAGCAGAGGGAGAGGGCTTAATGCACAAAATAACTTTGACATTTTGTTGTACTCGCTAAAAAACTCTTCAACACCTACAGCCTGGCTAAGACATTTGAAAATACAGATGATCTTCCAATCAATACCCAGCCTATCCTTGGGAGGAAAAAGGCATAACAGTGCCACGTTACATATCAACTATCCCAGCCAGACAAATCAATAATTCATGATTTTTCTGAAGGCCAGGCCGTAGCACACCCTTCTTCCTCCTCACTGGCACACAGGACTCTCAGTTAGCCTGGAGGTGTTTCCACAACAAAATGAACCTGTTTGGTGACCTGATGCAGCCATGGGGTTTGCTATGAAATTGCACACTTAACCCCAGCTTCAACAGGAGGGACTCTGGGTAAAGGCACCCCCTGAGGAAGCTCCCACTGATGAGCAAGACTGGCAGTGCTTGGTCTGAAATCCCATCAGCTCCCACCTGTTGAGGCTGGAAAAGAGAAAACCTAATGGAAAAATGTACCAAGAGCTTTAGGGAGACACAAGAAGGAAGAAACCTCAGTCCTCAGAGATGGGGGTGCTGGAGTTAAAGCTAAGTCAGCAGGGAAGACAGATGTGTGCAGATGTTTTCCATCCAAACAACCTCTTCTCCCATTATTCCTTGTTCCTACAGTTTGCTTTGAAAACGGGTGCACAAAATCAGGTTCCAACTGGGGAGCTGCCATGCCCAGATGCAACTACAGGAAAGAAGAGAGAAATTATGGGATATTCCCCCATCCCAGAGCCCCTGTCTTGCCATGAGGAAACCCATGGGACAGCAGGGAAAACTCAGGGATGGAACTAACACAGATCCAGAGGCAAAGAGAGCACAGGGCTTACCCAGGCAGGGAAGTTTCCACTGGGGAGGTGGTTAAAGATGCTTTAACAAAACAACCTTGAGGGAGGACTGGTGGCATCCCCGGCTCTGCTGCCCACCCCAGCTGCTTCCAGCACTGCCTCTGTGGAGCCTGGCTGGTGTGGGAAGCCAGCAGCCTCGTGGTGGCCCGGCCAGCTGGAGTGCCTGGGCCAGGCAGTGGGAGAGGAGGCAGCCAGAGCCAGCAGCTGCAGGAGCCACCTCGGTCTGGCCTGGGGGCAGCCAGGCAGGACCTACAAGGGCAGCCTCATTGTGCAAACATTATCTCTGCTTTAGGACTGCAGAATTGAGACACAGAGATGAAGAGTCTGCTGAAATTCAAAGCCCAGCCACTGTGCAGATCTTAACACATCTCTTGATCACAGCCTAATAAGTTAAAACACAGGAGTACGTCCTGCTCTCCTCCAGCCACATACCTCAGTAGCCATTAGGCATTCAAAAGGGAGCAGCAAAGCCTGCACACCAATTAAATTGTGTTTCAGTAAAATACCATCTTTGTGATGGATGCTCTGCGATTTCCTGAGTGCACCTTCTGTGGGGCTCTGCTTTTCATCAGCTGCTGTAGCATGGGTTTTCTAACATACAAATTCCCAATCTTGTTAGGATTTTGCTGCCTGTGTTCTCTCACAACAGCTCTCCATTTTTATTAGCAGTTTGATAACAGAGTGAAGCACTTGTGAAACTGGCCCCAAGCTCCACTCGGTGAACTGTGAATTAACTGTAAATATAATTAGAGCTGTACCTCACACTCGGGACTGGGAGGAAACAGGAGGTCTGCCCCAGAGCTGTTACTACAGCAGTACGCAAGTCCAGGGCTGATAAAAATAGAAAACCCCAGCTAAAAGAGCAGAATTAATTACATCAACTGTTAAAACAAGCTACACAGAGTGCTTGTTCCTCTACTTCAAAATTAAGGGGAAATTCCTTCCTGCACTGTTTGGGAAACAAGCAATGATTTGAGCAGCCACAGTCCCTTTCCAGTGCATGATGGATTTCCAGGAGGTCTGACTCCATAAAGCACTGCTCAGTCATGGAGAAAAATTAAACCAAAATTTTCTTAGACAGACAACCAAACTGATTTTCAAAAGTACCCATCTGCACCCTTTTAGAAAAATCCAGCCTTCTGGTAAGATGATGAACACAGCCACGATGAGCACCCTCAGGCAGCTCCTCCCCAGCGAGGGGACCACTGCTCTGCTAAGACAAGCAATAAGAGATGAGCAGGTCTGCAGTGGAAGGACAAAGAGAGGTGTGAGCTGTGACAGCTGAAAATCCAAGATATTTTCAGGAAATGATGTACTGTTTACCCTGTTGGACTGGGGGAGCTTCAGCAGGCAGGAGGGAAGGTGATAACAGGTCAGCAAGGACCAGAGGCAGCAGAATCAGCTCAATTTGAGTGCAATAAATAACAGAGGGAGTGATCCCAAAAGGGGATGTGTCAGGAAAACTGCAGCAATAGCCCAAGTCACAGTTTGGAAGACTTAATGTAGGGGTGAGGAAAGTTGTCCCTCAGAGAGCACAGGAACAGGCTCCAGGGGAGGGAAGAATCCCCATCCCAGGGGAGGAGGTTTTGTGACTCAGTTCAGCAAAACCACTGCTCATGTGGGCAACCATCCTGCTCCAAGCAGGAGGCTGGACACCTCCAGAAGGTCCTTCCAACTGATGTTTCTGCAGTGGCATGAGAGACAGCCTGTGTGAGGTTCAATGAGCTGCATCTGGTAGGGGCAGGATGCAGGAAAGCACAGGCCAGGAGGAAAAGTGGGAAGCCAAGAGGATGAGATTCCTTTCTACCCAAACTGCTTTTCTATGGAAACACTCTGATCCTTTCCAGGGCATCAAACTGAGACCCACAGCGAAGGGGAGGCGCTGAGCCAGCACTGGAGTCCCTTCCCAGCCCTGCCAAGACAGAGGCTCCAAACCCTTCACAACGGGGACAAACAGCACAGAGGGATTCCCATGACCCAGCTGCCTCCTCCAGTCCCCATCCCATGACAGAGGTGTTTCCCACCCCAAGCTGCAGCAGAAGGAGGGAACATCTCTGGGTAGTGCAAACAAAACCAGGACACTGCACCCATCCACCCATTTCTGACCTAAATCCGTGCCAGCACAGGCAGCAGCACCATAAATCCCAAAAGCCTGTAACATAATGTCTCCTTGTGTTGCCTTCTTCCATAAACAAGCAAGATTTATGCATTCCTGGGGCTATTAACAAGAGCCATTTGTCTTTATTTCTGCATGTAACTAATGGAGACACCAGCAACATTGATGAGCCACATGGGATTAATTAATAAAGCCGTTTTCAAGGGGGGATCTGTGGACTTGGGTTCTCTCACACTAAAGGAAACGTCAAAGCATTTTTTCAAAGCATAAGATGAAATTTCATTTAAGAGACTAGTGGCCCATGTGAGTGCAATCATTACCCAGCCTAGCAAATAAATTAGCAGTGTCCAAAAGGTTGATGACTTCCTCAAGTTTTCTTTAATTACTGTGTTTTAGTTATTAAAGCAGCACAGCAAATCATACCAACAAGGCCACAAAAGGTAAAAAAAAAGCAAGAGGGTCCATATGGCTCCACTCTTGAGTTGCTGATGGCCAAAACCAAGGTGGTTCTTTTGGATACTCATTTCAAACCTGTCAGGATGAACCTGGAATTCAGGCATGTCCTCTTTCCCAGGAGACTCACACAAATCAGAATAAAGAAAAAAGGCTAAAAACCTTCACGGTTCCACAATAAATCAAAGGTTGAGCATGGCTTAGTATCCTGTAGTCTCAGGCTTTATATAGATTCATCTTCCAATTGAGTGACCACGTTGGGACAACCAAATGAGGGGTGGAAGGACAGGACTGATCAGAAATGTTGGAGACAGTTTGAACTTTGTAAATATGAGCTTTCACCAAGACGACACAAACAGAAATGAGTCATTAACTTAATTCATTTTATGAAAAAGTTGAATAAAGGTTAATAGAAAATTAGTAATCTTTCCTTAGGTTTTTTCCTACCCATCCTACGTAATTTAATTAAAAACGTGCTGTAGAGTTCCAGAGGATGATTAAAAATAACCTGTCATTTTCTATTAAACTCCTTAGGTTTGTACATGAATTCCTATAGAACCTTATTAAATTTCTGTTTACCTCTGCTGCATTTAATTTCTATTCTGCACATCTTTTCCTTAAGTCTAAAGGGATTTCATGATGGTGGTGGCTTATTAAATATTCTTTCCCTTGGCTGGCAGTTCAAACTTTAGATCAGTGCTGAACACCAGTGTAAAAACTCTTTAAAAAGCTACATTAGTAGCTTTGCTTTACTGAATGGAACACAGAAGAGTTGAAAAAAACTTTTCCAGCTATCACTGCTGTAGCTTAGCACAAGAAAGCAGGAATAAGGTTGGTATTGGTGTTGTTGGTTGGAGTTATTTACTTCTTGGTATTTTAATTTCACAGTGCCACATGCAAGAACACAACCAATAGCAACTCAGTCACACTGCAGGCTTGCTGAAAGCCAAAAATGTTTTTTCCCAGTTTTCTGTTGCTGTGGAGCTACAGTACAGAGCTTTGTAGCATTTTTTTAAAACAAAGCTAAATTGCTTTAAAACAGGTAGAATATATTCAACAAAACCCAAAAAGTCCAGTGCTTGCAGGCATACTAAACTTATTAAAAATGGTAGAACAGCTCAGATTTCCTTACTTGAGCACCTCCCTCTCGCTGTCAGTCTCTTTGAAAATTTGATCCAGATAAATTCACTCAGCTGTTCCTCTGTTCAGTCCATCCAGACTAAATCCAGACAAGTCAGAGGCCCAGAAAGTCTTGTACAAATTCCACAGACCTACTTCAATTTTTAAGGAGCAAAGGAACAGCAAACCTCCTGCCCAGCACCCACCCTGCTGCACATCCAAGGATGCAACAGTGAAGAAGTGGCTTTGGGGCTGGAACACCAAAGTTTGATATCAACAAACTCGTGTGCAACTCTGGTCAAATATTATAAGCTTGACTTTACCAAAACAGGCTTGGCTAAAGATTGTAACAGGGCCTAGGTGCTCAAATATCTTAGTGGAGCTTTTTCCATGCTGCCACTTCCATCCCATGCAAGCACATCTGCATTTCCCAGGGCAGGTAAGAGGTCAGAAATCACTTGTGAGCAGCCAGGCACAAATTTTCACATGGGGTGGGAGGCAGACCTGGCACATCCTCACCACCAAGGCTTCCAAAAGAGCCCCCCAGCAGCAGTGCCAAGGTATTTGCTGGCCTCCCCAGCACAATATTGATGCCCAGAAAGAATGTGCCTTTTTGAAACTAATTGCACAAAAAGAAAAGTTTTTTTAATATCATGTCAATCCTCAGGGGAACAATTACTAGGAGATTGAAAAAACAGAAGGAGAAAAAAATACGGATTTACAGTTTCTACATTTCCTTAGGAAAGCCTGTGGATTTGGCAGTCACCTTGAGCAGCATTCAGGAGGGAAGGGAGGAGCCAGTGAACATCCAGAGGCTGTAACATTGCAGTTCTGCCCTCAGGTAACTGCCATTAAAGGCCAAATCTGATAAGAACTTGTTCTGCCTTGCAAGCCAGTAAGGCCATCAATAATCAATTAAACTGAGATAAGACTGCAGCTGATTCCATGTACACTGACCACTCAAGTCCGGGTCCCTCATCAGTTTTCTGAGATCAATATTCATCAATGCATGGCAGTCAGGCACATATCCATCATCCTAAAGGTTGGCATTGAGCACCAGGGCTCTGAGCACACAACAGCAACCATCCCTCATTTTTCATTGTAAAGCCAAGACAAGGTTTGAACCATTTTGTTCCCCAGGAATGGTGGAGAAGAAAGACTGAAGAGAAACCTTTGTGTTTAATAAGGATAAATTACCTGAAAAGGGCCTCTGTTCTTTAGGACCCAGAATGAGAATCCAGGCCATAATGAGTATGCTGAGGACCTTACAGCAGGTGTCCAACTGCCATGGACCCAGCTCCCTCACGCTTTTATTGCCACTGAGCCTTGCCTAGCTTTCCATCCTAACACAAGATTTTCTTTTCTGAATAGAACAGAATAATTCCTAATTTGAATTCCACTGCACAACAGAAACAGCCTGTAAAATCTTAAAAAGAAGCCAGTTCCCTCTAGCAGAATAGAAGATATATTAGCTTCAGGACTGTATAGAGCAGAACATAAAATTAAAATAACAGACATCATAGAGTTTGATAGCATCTTCCAGTCTCAAAGATCTCAAAATACATTACTAAGTGCAACAGCCATTGCTCTGCTAGACAACTGCACATCTCCAAAGTGAATCACATATTCAAGAGAGAAGTTGAAAAGTCTTTATGTAAATGGAAAGTACTTTGTTGATCCACAAAACGCTACCAGCTCTGGGAGGGAGCACAGCAGCACAACACAAAGGTCATAACATTCACCACAGGTGTTCCTGTTACTCCAGCTCAGTTTGGACAGCAAGAGTAAATTAGCATTTACTCTCTCACCAGCAGAGAAAGATCAGCCCACAAATGTATTTTCATCAGCTTTATGTAATTCAGAATCTTCACTTTCTTTGCTCTCCCCAGTATTCAGTGCCAAAGGAACACATTCTGTGGTTAAAAACTGGTGTTGCTATAAAGCAATGCAATAATAATATCCTTTTTCAAGGCACCTCCCACAGGCTCCTCACTAAATGGTTTAATCAAAAATGATAGTTAACGGTTGACTCAGTGTTTTCATTAGTGGCTACTTTTTTCCTTTTTTTTTTTTTTTTTTTTTTAAAGTTTTGGTTTTTACAGAGATAAAAAGAAAGCAAGCACAATCTGTTCTAAAAAGTTTCTGAAGTTCCCAGTTCGGTGTTGTTGATTCAAAGCAGTCCAATAGACTTTCTTTTTTTTAAACTCTTATTTCTTTTTTTATTATGTGCCTTTTAAGAATAAGCTTGGTTTATCCTTTATCCTCTTTCTGCAGACAAGGAGAGTCAGATCTATACTCAATATCCAACTTCACCAAACAGAAACTCATTCTAACAGAATTTTTTTTTTAAGATGCAAAACCTAGAATTCAATTTTTAGGTCTCTCAAATACCTTCTGATGCTGATAAACAGGAGCATAATCCAAGCAAAATAAGTGTCTCAAATCCTCACAGCTAAATTCCAATTTCTGTGCAAATTTTAAATGTTGCCCTGCAGGTCCAAGGAGTTACACGTTGCACAAGCAGATAGTAAAGGCACTGACCTGATTTGCTATGCCCAGTATATAAAGTGCCATAAAATACTGCAGAGGAAAGCTCAAAATCCCAGCACCTTCATAACCAATGGAAAAAAACCACAGGACTGTCCTGAGCCACCAAGCAGGTCTCTAAACTCTGACATTTTCATTATGAGAGCTTGTTTTCCAAGTCATTAATTTCAGCATTTCTACAGTATTTCATAACTCCACAAGAGCAGCAAACTAAAGCATCTTGAAATCAAATCCCCAAAGATTTCCCATCCACTGCAACTCTTAAATCTGCCAATACAGCCACTAATCCCTAACCAATCCCAGAAGGCAATCTCTGCCCAATGCTCAGCTGGACTGGAGAGTGACAATTCTGCATTTTTCCTTGACTTAAACTCCTGCTCACTGGGAATAAATACACAGGTGGCAAACCAGAGACATGTGCAAGCTGAGGAATGCAATTCAGGCTGGAGGCACAACGTGGGAAATCCTGCCTGTGGGAAAAGCACCACCTCCATTATTTAACACTGCCCTTGTGAGTGACATCACAAAATAACCCAGGATACATCAGATATATGCAGGAAGCACCTCCTTACTAGGAGGGAATGGCTCATGGTGGGTACAGAGGAATGGTGAGGCAGGTTGTTATCAATGTGATTGTGTTTCCTGCAAGAGCACAAATAAATACCCAACTGGGATTGCATACATGATATAAATGGCATTTTGCTTTTGTTTTGCCCTTTGCCATTCACGTGCTGTAACTACTTTTTGTTGAACGTAGTACAGCACTAGAAATACAACTGGAACCTTCAAAACCATCACTGTGAGACCAAACTGGCCCCATGCAGAACAGGCCTGACAGCACCACCTGAGATAGCTCTGGATTGCCCAGCTGACATGGTAATTGCCTCAGCTAGGGGAGGGGAACTATCTCAATGGGAACAAAAATTGATTTGGGACAGGACTTTAAACCTTTCAGCTTCATTTGGTCCCCATAGCCACCAAGATAAATCCAGTTTAGCAAGCCCCCATCCCTCCATTCAGGGCCTGGCCTCACACATTGATGTGAGGAAATACTTGTTCACTTTCTGCTGAAAAAAAGTATTAAAACCATCTGATGTGGCAATTGAGAGCAAAAGCAGGAAAATACATGGGATTTCCAAGTCATCCATTCCTTACACACCTGCACAGCAAAGACTTGAGCACGTTTCACTTCAGAGAGTTTTTTTTCCTTGATATAGAGGACAGAGGAAGAAAAACACAACTGCCACCTTCCAAGGCAGCTGCGAGTTGTCCACTGAAATGAAAGTGGAAATGCCATTTCTGCTCCTACACCACAACTGCTGCACCCCAAAGCACAACACAGCCCTCAAAGGCAATTCCTGGCACCACCTTGTGACAACACAAGTCAGCAAATTACTGAGGACTTTACTGCCTCGAGAATACCAGAAGGAAAAAGGAAAGGAAGAAATACACCCAATTGCACCTGCATGTGCTGTACCTGCTCCAATACCCTGTACATTTATCATATTAGTGTGTGCAGGTTATTATCCAGGGATACATCAGAAACTGCTGCCAAGGTAACACGGATGGTAAAAAGCAGCAGCCAGGGGAAGCACACCACCAGGAAGACAAAGCACTTCCTCAGGTTATATTTTCACTCCCCCTCTTATAGCCTCTTTGGTTATTAACATATCAAATATTGGACTGGTATCATTTGACATCTTTTGTGGGTTTTGAGAATTAAGAAGAAAGTCTTTAATAGCTGTGCTAGAAAAAAAATTCTCATTAAGGACTGAAGATGGAGTGCTCTGAGATTTCTCACACGAGGGACTCTCCAGAGGAGATATATTTGTGTGAGTCAACAGCATATGTCACTCTCAGAAAATAACGCATTTGAATGTGACCTTTTCTCTACTAGTTTTATTTAATGAACAAACAGAACAAATCTTCAGACTTTGTTTCAAAGGGGTGCACGGCAAGGCACAGGTTAAATTGATTCCCAAACTTCACCACAACAGGCAGAGAACTTTCCAGTTCTGGTACAGATCTGGGGAGAATGGCAGCACAGGACAAACAAAAGGATTTATTTCCCTTTTTATGAAAATATGACAATTCAGGAACCTAGCAAATCCTTAAAAAGAAGTCTCTAGTGGATGGATGCAAACAGAAATGAGCCCAAGCACCTCTGCTGCTGTTCTGCTGATCACATTTATATACCTGGCCCAGATCAGCAAAGGGGAAATTGAGCTCTTTCAGGAGGCCAGATGGGCTCTCAGTCTCAGGTGTTGACAGTTTTTATTTCTTAACTGTTTTACAAATGAATGTGGATGTTTAGGGAAGAATTTCCATTTTTATTCAGTGCATGAGAATGGCCTTTCTGGATATAAACATCTCACAAAAGAAGCCACTGCTTGATCATGGCCTCAGCTCATCCAAAAATAAGGCTGAGAACTGCAAAGACTTGGCAGGGGAGCGCTTGGGAAGGGCTGCTGCTTCCCCAGCCTCTCCTGCCTGTGTGCATTAACTCATTCCCTGGCTTTCAAGGCAGCCCTTTTATTATTCTTATTATTACTACAACTATTATTATTATTACTATTCCCAAGAGAGCACCAAAAGCTGAATCAATAGGAGGGAGGCAATCTGGGCCCTACTTTGCCCTGCTGAACACTAACATAATTACCCACATCCCGGGTGCACTATGGTGCCTTTGTGACTGGAAGTGTTTCACAAGTCCAAAGGACCTCAACCAGAATTTAAATTCCCAGGGTAGACCATTGGGTTTATGGACAAAAAAAAAAAAAAATAGGAAAAAACATAAAAGTCTCAAAATGGGTACATTTGATCTAAATGTCTTGGAGAGACTGATATTGAACTCCACAACACTATATTTAGACTCACTTTTCAAAGGATAAATGCACTTCAAATCTCTTCATTAGTTCCATTCTTCAGCAGTGGTTTATTCTGCCAAGAGCAAACCTGCCGTGCCTCAGTGAGGAACGTGGGGCCCACTCATCCCACAGAGGAGCCCGAGCATCCCTTCCTCCCCTGAGAAACGTTCCTATGAACACATGGCAGGGGAGGAGGATACTTCTCTGCCCAAGGGCTGGGTGAGGGCACACATGGGGTGGAAATCCCTGCCCAGACCAATGCCAAGGCTGTCCCTCTCCACCCAGCAGGACCAGGAATCCCACTCCTCTGTGCACAGACACCGGGGGCAAAGCAGGACAAACTGCCTCTGACACAGCCCACTCCCTGCCCTGCAGCGATCAAACAGAACCAAAGCACCGTTTTAGGATGACTAATTGTTAGACAAGATACATCCCACATGTGGCATGCTCCTCCTCACATCATCAGCCCAAATTCAATAAGCAAGGGGAAGCAAAAGGCACTGCTGGCTTTTGGCTACCTGTGAAAAGCCATGGGGCACTGATCCAGGGGGGATCTCCCCCGCAGAGCCGAGCCAAGCCGAGCTGCCTCCGGAGTCCTGTCCCCACAGCAGAACTGCTGAGCATCCACCTGGAGCCCGCTGGCCCCTGGGGATGAGGTGTGCAGGATCAGCGCTGGCACAGCAGCGCCAGCCTGGCTCCCAGCGCAGGTCAGCTCCTCTCTGCTGCTCACACAACACAAACACAGCACCCAGGGGGGGTCTGTGGCCCAGGGAGAGCCCTGCTGGGGCATGACCAGACCCCGTGGTGCCACAGGTCACCACACCCCAAGGCCACATGGAGAAGCTGCCTCCCAGCTGCAAGGTGACACATGAGAGTCTCTGGTAGCCAAATTCCAGCCCAGAAAGGCTTCCAGCTGCAAGGAGGGCATCCAGTTCAAACACATCAGGCATTACCTGGAGGGGCAAACATGATGGACTCTCCTCCAATCGCTGCAATAATGCATTTTACAGAGAGCTCCAAGCTCAGATTTAAGAAGCTGCATACTTCAAATATCTCTGAAGAATACTAAAATGAAAACTCAGTCACACTGCACTGTGACTACTGTGGAGCACTATTAAAGAGAAGCTAACATTTGTTTTCAATTACCCAGTGTATATCTGAAAGACTAAAGTTGTCTCCAAAGTATTAGATAAATGTGTGTGTTTACTGTGCACTTGTGCATGGAAAATGAAAGTTATCTGACAACCATTTCCAAATACTAATATTTTACCCATATCATTATATCAACACCTAACAAGTCTCCCTGGGCCTCAACCCATGTTAAAAGGTAAAATTAGAAAGCAGAGGTAGCTGAACACTGCTCTTCAAGACATAGAATAAACCCAAATTAAAAAGCTAGGATTTTACTACCATGTCTCCATTTTGTTCATAGCAGATTACATTTCCATTTTTTTCAAACTCTCCTGAAAAAAATGACAGAAAGCACAGAAGTTTGTGGCAAATGCAGAATGACATCCATAAATTTATGAACTAACTAGACTGACATTCAGTGCAATACAAAGTGCTTTCCAATCAATAGCCATGAGCATCCATTCCCCTCTAAGAGCATTCCTGTGCCACTGCCTCCTACCCGCAGCAGGCACTGCCGTTTTCTGCTTGAGGATCGCTGCAATGTGCCCCAGCCGATGGCATCGAGGGGGCTGTGAGAGCAGGAGCGCCGAGGAGGCGGGCAGGGGGAAAGGGGCAGGGGGAAAGGGGGCAGCGGGAAACGGGGCAGCGGGAAACGGGGCAGCGGGAAACGGGGCAGCGGGAATCTTCGATAAGCCTGATTCTG
>JACBWW010000031.1:9454397-9474827 GCA_020086605.1 Lanius collurio | reverse complement strand
ATAACTGTCAATCTGCATTTGTTTGCAATGCTGCAAAGGAGGCTTTCATAATTCTCTTAAAGCTATAAAAGAGGCACTCTGATTTTGCTTTAAATGAAAGAGTATGATAATGTTAGCTGCTGGTAAACCTCAAAGACAGTATTTATACAGCATCAGAAACATTTGCAAAGATGGAAAAGAAAGGTCTTTCAGCCCAAAGATGGTCCTTGGGCTGAAAGACCTTAAAATCTACAGCCCATATTCTGCAAACTTTGATACCTCTGCCTAAGCACGCTGCAGGCTCTGTGCCTGTATCTTGATCACTCCAACAAGTCCACACTGTATAAAGGAAGCTGTAGAAGTCTGAAAGTGTATTATTCTTTTTCTTAAGGATTTCTATTTTTCAAACTGTTGAGGAGGATATAGTACACCCAGAAACTACAGCCTCCAGCTTGTACACAAGAGGTTCAGCACAATAAAATGCCTTAAAGCCCTTTCCCAAACAGAAGGCAAGGCAGCATTGCTAATTTATTGCAGAGCATCATGTTCTTCCAGGTCCAGGAGGAAAACACTGTCCCTGCATTTCATGCACCAAAACCTCCTGGAAAACCAGTCAGGCTTTTGCCTGTGTGGTCATTTTTTGCAGCTGCTGGAGGTGGCTGGGCAGAGGTGGTGCTGCTGTATTAACAAGGTATCTCCCTCCAGAGGCCAGGAGATGTCCCAGCCCTGAGGGCCCAAGCAAGCCTGGCCTGGAGACAGAGCAGTGACTAACTCTGCTTTCTGTGTGGCTGCACAGCCCCTGCAGAGGAAGCAGTAACAGCAGCAGCATCACAGGCTCACAGTGCATTTCTGTGTACCTTGATGACCTGAGCAGAATTTGGTAGTTCCATCATGCAAAGCCAAGCAAGTTTTTCTGAAATCCCACCTGAGTGGGCACATTAACAATGGAGAAAGGGAGAGGAGGGAGAATGCTGGAGGGGAAAACCAATGCCCAGAGCAGGAGAGAAGATTCAGCCCCAGATTGCTGAACTGATAAGAGAAGCCAGACAAGCAGCCAAGTCTACCAAGGCTTCATGCCTCTGCTATACAAGGTGTCCACAATCCAAAATATTCACCACCGCTTTCATTTTTGTCCCACAGGGGTAATTCAAGGGCAGGCACACAAAACAAGGTTGAGTTGAGCAGGATGACAAGCTCAGCCCAACACCTCCTGCTCCAGTCACACTCTGCAGGATAGCTCCCAGGCAGGGTTGTGTGGTGTTGTACAGGATTCAGGAGCTAAGGGCTCATCTCTCTTCCTGGCTCTGGCAGAGACCAAAGTCACTGCACATCTCTGCCAGTTCCCTCTACCTGCAGAACAGGGATAACTGTGCTTAGCATCCTTTTCCTGCAGCTTGCAGAGTGCTTTTTAAAAAGAAGCAGGTGTGGAGAGCTGCTGGTAGAAAGTATCATAAAAAAAAAAAGCCCCTCTAGATAGAAATCTACAGTATAGCAAACTTACTAAAACAGGATGCAGCCTTTTAGCTACAGCAACCCTGTAGCTTCTTTTCTCCCCTGAAGTTAAATTGAGGCAATTTTCTTGAATACATTAAATTGGCATGAAAACTAAGAATGAAGAACAGTTTGTTTCTGCTTTGGAAATCTTTCTCTCCTGGTCTCTTTAGTTTTCTTGCCCATACCCAGCATCTTCTTCACTTTCAACTGTGTTATCACACATCCATTCTATGATTCCTCATTGAAAAGAAAAAAACATCAGTAACAATTGAGCCTTCCTTTCAGGGTCATTTAAAGGACATTTCAGTTGCCCAGCATGATGCAGCTGAGGACCTCACCTGTTGGTCCTGCAGGTGTTGTTTCTATAAAATTAAGTGCCTGTCTAATGGAAATGTTTCCAAGAAGGAGCTGGAGAGACTGTACAGGATGGGAGAGAGTGCATAAAGTAAAATGACATCATCCTAGGGAAGGAAAAAAAATAAAACAAGGAGAATCTGGAACCACCTCCTTTTAAAGAAAGGCAGAATTCTGCTGTGCTGAAAATACCAACTGGCTGCTTTCCCAGGTAAAATGCCATTGCTTGAAAGAAAGAGTCAGTTACTGCCTCAAGGAACCTCCCTGTTGAGGCAAAAAAGCTATTTCAGACCAAGTGTTGAACCCTCTCCATGATTAGAAAAAGAGAAGAGAAAGCTGTCTGTGTGTCAAGCCAGCACATAGGAAATACAGGGAGATGTGGGCACTTTTTTCACCAGAGGGTGGCAAAGGGAAGACACATTTCTGTGCTCTGGGTTGCTCCAGCTCCACTCTGAAGCAAAGCAACAAGGACCAGCCAAATGCCCTCAGCATTTGGCAGACAAAGAGTACAAAATACCTCGAGGGGACATGCAGAGACTCCCCTCACCTTGCTCTCTCTAAGGAACTTGTCTTTTTTGTTTTAACCTCCCTGTCTGTCCGGGAGTGGAGCCTGCTGCAAAGCCCTGTCCCCAGTGGGCAGCCCCGATGGTGGGGCCATCTGAAGGCACAGAGGTGTCTCTGTGGGCTCAGGGACTTCCCAGGCTCTCAAGGAGGCAGCTGGGCTGTTAACTAACCCCCCCATCAGGTCTTCTCCAAGGGTTTGGTGAACCTACCCATGAACCCAGTGACCAAAATCCCAGTCAGGGGTGCAGGGGAGGAGTGCCCTTGCCCTTGAATCAATCCCAGTAGTCACCCCATCAAGAGACCCTGGTGAGAATTTTATCTTCCATCATCTAACAACATTCATTTTTGTTAAAAACATGAGAAAGGCCTATTATATCTGAGAGAGGAAAAACCCTATCTACACACACATGTATCCCTGTATAGTGTGAATATATAGAATATACATATACATGCACACACTTCACAGCTTTCAGAGAGGATGACAGCATGTTTTCATATAGTACATCTGAAGACAAGGTCTTGTGTCAGTGCTCCAGCAGAGAAAATTTCATCTTGAAACTAGGCAATGAAGGGAGAAAAAATAAAAGACAGAGAGAGAATGTTTACCTTCTTATCATGTCTGAGGAATTCAACTGTAGTGATGGGAAGATATAAAACCCCAGACAGCAGAGCACTGTTCTGGAGACAACAATATGCATGAAAACTCCTGCAAACCCTTGTTAAATGTTCCTACCCCTCCTGCCCTCCAGTCCATACCTCTAGGGTGCAATTTTCAGGAGACAGAAGGATTTAATGTGCTTTGGTTAAAATAATCCCCTGGATTCTCGCTGCAGAGACTGTCATGACACTGTGTTCCTCTGGTTTATTATATTAATAAGCAGAGCCATTCAGCACTCAACATGATGTGGCTTCTGACTTGCACATGACTCTGTCCCCAAGCTGCAGCAACACAGAGGCCTCCCCCAACTCCTTGCAAAGAAGGTTTGTTATTTTGAGGCAAAATAACCCCAGCTGCTTACAAACAAGGATGCACGTACAGCAAGCTGGGAGTGTGCAGAGGCAGCAGCCAAATTCACCCCCAGTCACCTCCAATTTCCTCCCTGCCAGGCTCCTTGGGATGCTAGTGATGTCCCCCAGTCCCAAGCCCTCTATTCCACTCCCATGTCCATCTCATCCTGTGCACCTGAGGTGCACGTTGAACATATTTTCCACTGATTAGAGCCAAATAAGAGTAAAAAATAAGGCTATTAAAATGGTAAAAACGTGTCTAATCCATGAGCAAAGCTCTTCCTCCTATCCCTGCTTGAAAAACACTGCTCTCCTGACCTAAAATCCCACGAACTTCCCCTATAACCTCCAATCACTGCTCGTTGCCTTCATTTCCCAGCTGGGAGAGCCATGTTAGGTTTCTGCACCCCAGGAAGCACCACTGGCTTGGCTCTGAAGATGCCCCACGTGCAGTTCTATTATCACCCCCTTTTTGTGGGGTGTTTGGTTCAAGCACAAGCAGAAAGGAGACTGCTCTGCTGCTGCCAACACTGCTGCTGTTATTGACATGTACTCAATCTGTTAGGATCCCACCTGATTTTCTGCTCCCCTTCCCATAAAGGTTTTCTATTTTTCCCCTAAGATGCATCCTCAGGAATATGCTGTGTGGCAGAGGTTTTATACCATGTAAATGATGGATATTGTTTATGTACTGATTGTGTTGAACCCAGCTGTTTACCTTTGCTAGGACTGCAATTATTTTAACAGTAATTGTAAAAATAAATCGGGGAGAAAAATAGCAGGAACATTCTAGTTTGCTTTTTAAAACTAGAGCACTGCCAAAAGTGACCTGGCCTCAGAAAAGTCACACATAGACATTTATTTTAAATATCAACTGAGCTCATCCATGCATGGAAAACAGAGTGCTCTGTAGGGTTCTGGGCACAAATAGGTCCCAAAAGGTTCAGAATTCAGCCCAGTCACATCTTCCTCATTCATCACCATCTGCTTAAGCTGCCACAGCACCCGGATCCTCCCAGCAGCCAACCAACCACAGAACGCTGACATCAAACCTGCAGAACAGGGTCAAACAGCCCACGAGACAGGCACAGGGACCTCACCTCTCTTCTTTCCAACACCTTCACTCTCCTCCATACAAAAATGCCAGTATAGACCAAATATTTTTGAATGTACCCATTTTGCAACTGGAGCAACCATTTCCCAACCCTGCATGCAGTTCCCCTGCTTCTCCTCCTCTCCCTGGATCGCAGACAGATGCCAAGCCATGGAAGTTATTCTTTCATTTACAGCATCTGGTTCCTTGGCAGACTCCTCGGGTAATTATGTTCATAGCTTTAAAGCTGTCTCTAGCTCTGCTTCATGGGTTTGCTGCTTTTGGCTTGTAGCAGTCTCTTCTCATTTTCCCTGGCCATCACATGGGCTGAATGTTGCTCTTAAAATACAGGAATTGGACCACTTGCATCTCCCTCTAACCAGAGCACAAATAAACAATACCCCATGCTGTTCTTTAAACACAAGCACTTGTTTACTTTCACAGCCATTTTGGGGAGGCCCTGGGCACTTTCTTGGTCTTTGAGCACCATGTACTCGGAGTTAAGTGCAAGCACTGACACAGCCTGAACAGGTAAACCTCCATACAAAGCTAACAGAATTTTAAATATTTTTTTTAGGTGGGGAATGTTGCATTTCTGCTTGGATGCTCTTTCTCACCAGCAGCACCCAGAATCACTTTTTCCTGCAGACAAAAAGGCAGAGAAACATTCACCCAGCACCTTGGAAATCCCTGCCTGGAAGGCTGCTGGGTGAATGGGCTCTCTCACAAGGAAGGACATGACCCAGCCTTTAAAACAAGGGGACTAGTGGGGTGGGAATCCATGAGCCCCAAAGGTCCCCCCAACACCAGAGGAAGTGTACTGTATTTCCTGTTAGTAAAAGGCTGCAGATAAAAAGGAGGGACAGCACAGGTCCTGTCCCTCATCATCAGCCTGCAGTGCTCATCTCTTGGGATAAGAGAATAAGCTGATGATTGACCCTGGTTTTCTGATTAAAGCTGACAACAAGTACCAGAGATCCACACACCTGCTCAAGGACCTGCAGCTCGTCTTGGATGAGCTGAGGCAAAGTTACCACAGGGTGACAGCCTCAGGATGCCACTGGCTGCCATAGAGTTCCCATCAGTGACCCCAGAACAGCACCAGGCTGGCTTTCAAAAGAAAAGGAGAAAAGTCCCATCCACCCTTTCTCAAAGACACAAGTCACCACCCTGGGGACTCACTACTTAGTAACAGCAGAACGAATTTGGTGGTTTGCCAACTTTTAAAGAAGCATTTCAAGCAAACCAAAATCACACATTACCCTCAGGGGATGCTTCATGGAATCAGCACTTTTGCAGTATCTCACCAACAGAAATCAGCTGAGAACCAGTCTGGAAGAACACCCATCATGGTGGCTCCCAAAATGGTCTCTCAGAAGAGGAAGCAACAGCCTGGCTATTCCTCACTCATCCTTCCATCACTGGCTCAACACCCAGAGCACAGTTAGCTGGCCCAGCTTGTGAGGGTGTCCATCCCAGTGGATGGTGCTCCTCTGCCTCAGGAGAAACCACAAACCCTTGTCCAGATCCCTCTCAGGACCACCTGGCTCACACCTCTCCAAAGCTGGGGAAAGTGTGGCTACAACCACAGCCATGATGGGAAAACCCATCATGTGACCCTTTTCCTTTGCTTTTAGCTGAAACCTTCTCTCTGTGCAGCTACAGAGTCCTCACCATGAGGAAAAGAGGGACAATCAAACACTGACTGCCAGACAGACTGACAGGAGTGGTGCAGCCACAGCAACAGCATCCAGCAGCTCTGTTCTCTTAACAGGGTTGAGTAAATGATGCATGTGCTGGGCAGGTCAGAGCAGGAGGGATGCTGTCCTCCCCTGGGCAGAGGGAATTTGGATGCTCTCTCAGTTCTCATGCCCAGCATCCACAGGCCCCATCTGGAGCACAGAGCAAACAGACCGAAAATGCTGCTCCCTCAGCACAACGGGTGCAGCAGGGCTTCAGCACGAGCCTCCCGTGCACCCTCCGTGCTGCAGAGGTGCCAGAGCCCCACCACAGGGCTCCTGGAAAGAAATCATCCTGGGCAGGCAGGGACTCTGGGCATAGTTAAGCTTTTTGAAGGAATAAGCCCATGAAAAGTACAACAGATTTAAGCATTTAAATGCATTTCTGTAACTGTTTGAGATGATCCCCAGACAGCAGCCTTCATTAAGCTGGAGCTGAGGCTGAGAACACCAATTAGGAGGATTTACAAAGAAAAAAAGGAACTGCTGCCATTATCCCCAAATAAGGAGTACAGGCCCGGCCTCATCTTTTATGCCTGGCTTTGCTGGAAGGATGGGAGGTTAATGCTCCAGGAAGGTGAAGTGCACAGTACTGGGGATGGGCAGCCAGCTCAGTCACACAGCACCGTTTGGCTGCTGGGAGAGGGAAGATGTAAAATATGGCAGTTCACCCTCACATCCACTGCCATAAAAACAAGGAAAGAAAGGAAGAAAAGGAAGCCTGTCAAAGCACTGGTGGACACCTCCGTCTGTTCATCAAGCCCCAGGCAGCTGGAGGAGGAACACGCTGTGAACTGCCCAGCAGGTCCCA
Organism: Lanius collurio; assembly: GCA_020086605.1. Lineage (NCBI taxonomy): Eukaryota > Metazoa > Chordata > Aves > Passeriformes > Laniidae > Lanius > Lanius collurio. The sequence continues at coordinate 9,467,785 of JACBWW010000031.1, read as the reverse complement.
GCAGTCATCCACACACACTTTAGGAGATGTTTGAGCTACTTTAAAATCACATGGCAAATTAAAGTTACCCTTTTTTCCATTCATTCTCTATTGTATCAAATTCTTTATGCTGTGCAAAACAGTTCTACCAGTGGACCTTGACAACAACATCCTGCTTCATCCCCAGTGCTCAACTCCCACCAAGGGAACTGTTTTCCAAAGCAGTAAAATTATTTATCCAGTCTTCCCTCCCACAGATTCAACCTGCAAAGCCTGCATATCAACTTTGTCCAGTTTAGCCTTGGACTGGCAGCACAGACACTCAATAGTGCAAAACACAAACCAACAGGAAAGATCAAATAATCTATCTAAAAGGTGTTATAGATTTTCATTTTTTCTGTAAAAGCCACGAGCAATTATTTTTGGGCACAGAGATCTTAACCATTCATTTATCCTGAGAATAAAAGTGGGAGAAGGGGAAACGATCTCTTTTTCATTATTTGTCACACTGCCAGTAGTGAATCGAAGTCAGAGGACTGCCAAAAGATCTCCTTTGATCCAAATAACTATCATTCTCACAAACATTTCTACAGGGGGAAAACCCAAACCCCAGTCCAATCTTTCCACCATGATTCTAAAGATAAGTATATAAACAACAAAAAAATCCTCTTCCTCTACACAAGTCTTTGCCTTTCAAGCCAAGCACAAACGCTTCTCAAAAGGTGCTGTAGGGGGGGATCCAGAAGTGGACCAGAAAAAGCCAAGCCTGAAGATTTGCATCATCAGCCCAACACTGTAACACCACTCACAGTGAGTTAGAAAAATAAAATACATATATATATATAAAAGGATTTTCCATCATGAACCAATTTACTTTTGCTGCTCCACAGAGCAATCATGCCTCAGGACCCACAGCTAAATGTCTGGAGCTCACATAACTGGAAGAGCAAAGAAAGCAGCAGAGAACTTTAATGGCTTATGAAATTCAATTGAAATTGATGGTTGGAAAAGTGGAACATTTAACACCCCACCAACTTAACTTCAGTGCATCCATGAGCATGGACACACAGACAGGTACATGGACCAAAAAAGGTGGGAGCTCATTTCCCACTCACCTACATGTCCATGACCCCCACAGTGCCCTAGGCAAGGAGATGGCACCCTCATACAGTAACCTAAACAATATATACGTATTTTAACACCTCCAGACCTTTTTCCACCAGAACTTTTAAAATAAAACCCATCTCTTGTGAAAATGGCAATACATTATTATGACCTGCACCATTCACATCTCTGAAATATTAGAAGCTGCATTCTGCATTTCATCTTCAGCTGGAACAGGAACTCAAAAACCCTCCCTGCTATTTGAGATGACTTTGAATAAACTATTTGCAGCTGATGTACTTTTCCAGCACAGATCTCTTCTGTTATGAAGCCTGTCTCTGATGAACAATAGAAAAATATTGTTGACAGGGGTGTACTTTTCCATCAACTCAAAAATATAATTTTGCAGAATATTTTCACAGCTCAGCAGAAGGTGGAAAGAAAGGCAATATTATGACTAGATAAGAAAGAAAAAAGACATTCGTTATAATTAGCTTATAGTAGTTTTCTTGTTGGTTTTGGCTTGCTTGAACAAGATTCTTTACTAGTTAGAGCTCCAGTCTGACTTACAAAGTCTTCAGGCAAAACTCATGATGATCAAAGATTAACCTGGATAAAAACAATCAGACTTTGACCAAAACACTTTAGAACAATGCTTATATCCACAAAGCAACAAGAACCACCAGGAATTTAACAGCAGGAATTTTAAGTGCCCCAAGGTGCGTGGTCAGTCGGGTGCTTTAGGATGCATTACCCCAGCTCAGATGCAAAAAGGAGTGGCCACATCCCTGCAGGTGGCACACTGGCATTTCTCCAGTGACTCGGAGCACAGGGACACTGTTGCCTTGCAAAAGGATGGAAACACCAGGAATGACCTCACTGGAGCATCCATTGTGCCCCAGGAACAGGCAGGAAGGTGTTCATGTGGGCACTCCACACTGAGCTCTCTCCAGTGCGCTGCACCAGTTGATTCATGGGGAGGTTTCAATGTGCAAATTAATCATTATAACTTTTAACCGAGCTAATGTAAGCGTCATATGTTGCTAATTACACAATACAGGGGGAAAAAAATTGCAAATGAATTTAAATGCTTAATCTAATCAGGATGGCAAGTTGTGTTTTAATTACAAATCGTTGTGTCGCAGCAAAGCATCTGCTGCAATTCAGTGGCTCTGGTTCCACAGCAAACTCCTGCTGTGCCTCACTGTGTGCTCAGGTCCAGCTCTGACCCTGCAGCCCCAGCCACCCCAAGGGCCCAGGTGGCTGCAGCCCTGGCTGGGGACAGCAGGGACATCCTTCCAGGGGCACTGGGGACATCCCAGCCACGCTGGGCACGAGGAAACACCCACCCTGAACATCTCTCTCCAGTAATGTCTTGCAGCCAGGGTTCCTTATGGACCCCTTCAAGCTCAGCATGTTCAAACCCCCATTTGCCACCTCTCCTTTAACCTGAGCAAACACTGCCTCACACAGAGGCAGAAATCTCTGTGATCTTCCTTCAATTCAGTGCTTCTCATGGAAAATTCACATAAGCAAGAAGCAAGAGGCATTTTTGGAGCCTGTTTCTTCTATGCCTTCACAGTTAAGGAGAAAGGAAAAATAAAATGGGATTACAATAAACAAACAAACTCCCAAACTTTGTAGTGCCTGGAGCAGGTTTTTACGACCAAATTAAAATCCCTGAATATTGTGGCTTTTAATGGAGACACTGAAACAGCCAAGCAGCTACAGCATGGCAATGCACCTGCACAATGCATCACCTTGGGAATGTGCCACTGTGAGGGCAGCGATGATGACACAGCTCATCATCCCAGTGACCCTGCAGAAAAACATCCACTTGCCAATAACTCTGCTGGTAGTTAACGAGAGTGCTTCAGTGAGGACAGAAGACCTCTGAAATATATGGCAGAAACACGGTTATCTAAAAAAGCAAAGACAACCTATTCCTTCTTATATTATTTTTAACTTGATACAGCCCCTACTTGTCAAAAAGAGGGGGAAAAAAGCCCCACAGCCTCTGGGAACATTAATTTGCTTTAGATTTTGCCAGTTACCCACAGTAAAGCAAAAACCTGCAGTATTTTTGGTTGGGTTTTTTTTGAACACCAGGGGGCTGATTACTGTGAAATGATCTTAGGCTTCTCCCACTAAGTGGACAGATGGATTGCTACTTTTGCAACTTCTTTTTGCAGCCTTGAATTCAGTTGCTGGCGGGAGGCTCCATTCCAGCTCTCCCCAGCATCATTTCTCTGCTTGCACTTGTCATCTCACTTCCCAGCCTGAGGCTGGGGTATGGAAAAGGCTCTCTGCAAGCACAGGAGTGTGCACACACCCTCTCCCAGCTGAAGGCTGGACCCCACTGGGTCACTTCCACCCGGGCTCTGCACCTGCCTCGTGCCCGCCCTCGGGGAGAGGGAATGGCACAGACACACCAGAGCCTCACACTTGGATTTCTGTGCCAAGGAAGCTGGTGGTGGTGAAACTATGGAGACAAATACCACCAGTGCTAGACAGACCAAAATGAGGTCTCCCCAGCACTCCAGAAAACAATCTGCAGTTTAGAGAGTTCTGCAAGGTGTGAAAGAAACAAAAGGCATTGCGAGGCAAAAGTCACCTCCTTCACTTTGTTTAAAAAGACAAGTTTTACAAAGTACAAACTGAAACACTGCCAGGCTCCATCCCTGCTTCCCTGACAAACATGGAGAGCCTGTTCAAAGTGGCTCACAAATCATTGGGAACAATGTGGGGCTCAGTCCAGCAGCCTCTGCATTCACAGCCCACCACCCTCATAGGCAAAACACAGCTGGTCAGGAGAAGAACTCAGAAGAAACTCCTCAGCATACAGGGAAGGGAACTGCTGGTTCAGAAGGTGCTTTTTAGGAACTGATCCCCTGAGGGGACACTGCCTGAGATGCCCACTGTTGGGCATCACCCCACTGCAGCTCAGGGACTGCAGCCCCTTTAAGATGAAGACGAGGGACAGAAGGAGGAAACACTCAGTTTGATCTGAGGAAGTGAAAAACCTCGGGAAAAGCAAACTGCCAGCCCCGGGAATGACTAAGCACAGAGCCAGGCAACGCAGAGCTGGCTAAGGAAGCCACACAGCACACATTCCCAGATCTGTGCCAGTTCTGAAGGTGTGCTGTAGGGAAAAACCATTTCTAGGGAGGAAAAAACCAAACCTAAAAACAAGGACTCAATTCTTTAGCAAGCCACGTGATCTGCCTGAGTGTGTTTATAAGCATCCCCATGCATCTGTAACTCCAGCTGATGCACAGATAGCAATATATGGGTCAATAATCGTTTATCTAAAGATGTGCGTCAGCCCATCTCTCCTCTGCTCTCTGACAAACCTTTTACAAGAGCCACTTACTTTAACCCTGAATTATCTGCCTCTGCTCATCTTCAGGGAGAATCATCACGGCAGAGAAAGAAGCAGGCAATTCCCTGTGATCTGAAAGCTCACTTTCTAAATCAAATCAATTTTTCTAACGTAATTTGCCTCATCTAAATCACTGACCCATGCATTTTCTCACTATCCTTTGACAAGAGCTGCACCAATTGAAGCAAAGCTAAAACACTTCAACCAGACCAATTCATAGAAGTCTTTAGAGGAATTCTTTCATCGCTGTAATTAATTCTTTAAGTACCACAGTGGGATGCTCTGAATTCAAACCCAGTCCAAGGAGTAATGATTATACTAATGGGAGAAGCTGCGCAGTAAATAAATGCAAGTGCCCTGCTGAAAGAGATAATTTTCAATAGGAGACTGCCATTGAGGGAGATAACTGTACTTTGGAGATAATAACTCAGATGATCAGGTCCCACAGACTGGAGTCTGATACAACAAATCCCAGACTCCACACATCTAAGGGATGAGCATTTTGATTCATGCGCCCCAGAGCTGGGGCTGCTCCAGCTCTCAGCCTTTTGAGGAGCTCAGGGGACAGAGGGCCTAGGGCAGTTTGGGAAATCATCTGAGAGTTTGCTGGTTGGTGCAGAAACCAAAGCAATGACTTCCCTTTGGCTTTCCCTTTTCGTTAATAGGTAAAACACAGTAAAGCTTTCTTACACATTTAATGTATGGGGCTGTTTAACTCTGGATGAGCAGGATATTTTGAGAGGACACAGCTGAAGCTGTACCCTGGAGCTGATACTTGTCCCCCAAGGCTTACAGCAGACTCCAACAATCTCATTATGACACATAATAAGTGAAATAAGGTGCATAACATGGACATTGGGGGTTTAAAAGGGCATGTCTGAAGAACAGCTCCTCAGCGCAGTCCCTGAAAAGATGTCCCCAGTCCCCATGGGCTGTCCAGCTTTCTCACACCAAGGAGGTGATGAGATGGGCAGGCACCACCATCTGGGCTCTCCTCTCTAGGGCTGTCCTTGATTTTAGCAATAAAGAACAATAATTCCATCTCTTCATTTCTGCTTCTGGCTTCCCATAAAAATTGTAATGGGCTGGTGCAAATCAAACATAGCAGGAGAACCAAGTGGTGACAACTCTGGGGCAGACAGAGAGCCCTCACAGAGAGCCTCAGCACTGCCCAGGCTTGGAGGTGCCAAGCAGCTCAGGCACCAAAACAAGCCAGGGCTGAGATGTGGAGGAGCAGTCAGTGCCCGAGCACTGCTCAGCACACCAGGGCCAGCTGACTGACCACGAATCTCAACAACCTGCATCCGAGGTGAGCCTCACTCCCTAAGGAGCAGCAGCAAAACATCAGCTGCCATCAAAAACTAACCCCAGAGCCCAGCTTCACACAACACCTCTGCTCTCCCTGCCAGCAGGGCTTAGGCTTTGGGCTACTGTCCCAGGGGATGATGAAGACAGACAATGGCTTCAATGATACCCACTTTCTTCTCTAAAGCCCTTTGAGATCTACAGGTAAAAGAATGATAAATGATTATTATTTGAAAAGAAAAAAATGCCTTAACTGCAATAAAATTAATGCTATCTTCTGTTTATCTCTTGCTTGTTTCTCCTCTTTAATGGAGTTGAACATTTTTTGCACCAATACCCATGCTAATAACTTTCAGTGGACTACTCCTAAGCATAAAACCCAAAATGAGTAACTGAGCTTCATTAAAAAAAAAAAATAAAAAAGAGAAAGAAACTTTTGTATATTAATTTTCATAGCTGTCAGAGATGAGGATTTAATAATGTTAGTATCTTAGCTACTCCATTATTTCCAAACACCTTGGAGCAGAATGTCTTAGTGGGAGATGAATTAGATAATGTGACTGTAACTGGCTTCTGAGTGTTCTCAGAGCATAATCTATGGCTCATCACCACGTGCATTTCAAGTCCTTGCCCTCTCTTCTCCAAATAACCTCCAGCTGTAAATGTATTTATATGCTGGGTGTTGACATGCCAGACCCAGCTCCTTTTTTTGAGCATTTCCCACTCACTGTTTAATCATTGATCCCCATTTAATAGATTTTCCAGGGTTTGGCCTTGGATGGGTGATAGGGATGGAAGTTGGGAACTCAGGTCATCCAATAAACGATGGCACGAAGCGAAGAAGGAAAACTGTAGGCGGAATAGAGGAGAGGTCTAATGGGCTGCAAAGCTCCCTGCCAAGGAAAGCAGCAGAAGTCCTGCATCACTGAACACCAGCCACGCTCAGGAACAGGCTGTACCCAACCACCAGAGATGGCAGAGGCAGTTTATTTGCCAACTCTTCCAGCTCTAATTACCATGATTTGGAGAGGCTGAGGCACACTGGCCTTTGAGCTTGCCCTGACAGAAGCTTGCTGCTTCCAGAGAGCTCTTACCATCCTCTCTGGGTGCCTCTGTTGCAACATTTTAAAAGTCTCTGTGTGCGTGTGTTGTGCCCTATTTGCACTCAGTGAGAGACAATCAGACCTTGTGTTATTAGTCCTTGCTACCCCCAGCTCTCTGAGCGCCCTTGAAAGCCCCCAGTGACATTTCAGACTGCTGTGGCCCCACAGAGTCAGGGACAGAGGCACTGGGGGTGGATGGCTGCTGTCTGTCACCAGACTGGGTGCTCACACTGGCCAGGGACTTGCCCCCAGCATCCAGACCAGCTCCTTCCAGAACTCATCTTGGATTTGCTCCTTTTTCCATGAAAAGTCTGGCTACCAAGACCAATCAACAGCTACCAACTCTTTGCTGAGTTTCTAATTACTGCTCATTGCATAGAAACCTGCTCCATCTGCTCAAGGGCTCCCTTTTAGGGCACACGGGCCCTGGCTTTTCTTTGGTGTGAGTTTCATCCTTTTTTTGGAGCTGCAGCATCCATTAGACACCCCTCCTTGCCCATTGTAGCAAAAGTCTGGCTGCTAAGCAAAAGCTGTGGCAATTGACGATAACTCCCAAACTGGGATATAAAGTAGCTGTGTCTGTCACTCACACAAACAGCAATGGCAACTCATAATGGAAATAATGAAAATATTTCTAAATAATGGAAAATGGTTCATTTTTCTGACTCAGGGAAGATCCTTTATGAAAGAAATGAATGTCTCCAGTGGAATGGAGCCATGCCCTGATCATTCCTGCATCTTAAAAGTCTAACATTGCCCATAAAATTCCTAAGTAACATAAACCCTGTTCCTTTCACTACTCTCCCAATCAGAAAAACTGGATTTAAATCACCTGCTGACAGGTTTATTACAAGGCCCACAAGCAGATAAGGTCCTGTGCACCAGCCCTCTGCACTTAATGGGAAATAAATCTCTTCTTTGCCATCTGTTTTTGAAATGTTTCCATACAAGCTAAACAAAAAAACCCAAAGATACGTGCACCTCTCATTTAACCTTCTAAAGGATTTTATTTCTGGGGTAATGAGGATGACGTTTCTCCCTTCTCTAGCAGAAATGCTTTTCCTCCTCAGGCTGATTCCCCCTAGGGCTCCCTCAGCCCATGACCAAACCCTCCCAACACTGCGCATTTAGGGCACGCATTAAGCTTGTGTGGGTAAATGGGCTCGGGAGAGGGACAGCTGCTTGGCCAGAGGCACCATCTCCTGCACCACCCCATGGGTTGGGACAAGTGGAAACACCATTTCTGGAGCCTCCTGAGCCCTTGGCTTGGCCACAATGAGGAGTTTGATCCCTGCTTCTCCATTTAGCTCCAGTTTGAATTGCATCAGGGCTTTTTTCTCCAGCGTTTCTTTCCATCACAAATGCCAAGTTAAAGCTGCCCAACAAGGGTGGTTTCACACCTCCCCCTCCCCATAACCAGACCTGTGGTCCTTGCACAGCCTTTAACCAGATGGCAGCACCATCCCCAGGCAGGAGGACGGGGCCACACAACCACAGAGTGTCCAGCACCCTCTCACCAAGATTTAGCAGCTTTGTCACTAAAAACCCAGGTTCCTGCCACTGCCAGTCTCCTCCTTCATTGCAGGGAAAGCAATGGGGCAGAGCAGCTCCTGAGGGCCAGCTGGTGCAGGCACGGTGAGATGAGCAGAGCTGGTTTACATGCAGTTTCCAATTAGTTTACTCAGCAGACGGCTGCCTCACGGAATCCCCTCTGTTCCTGGCTATCCCTCACCCCTCAGGGCACCCCTTTGTTTCCTCTCTGACTACCACCATCACCAAAAAAAAAAAAATCAGGAAAAAAACAGAGTTAAAATCAAATGCTACACTTCATTTTCTCTCCTTGCCTGAAGTTGCAAGAGACAAGATAGGACATAATCGCCACTTTTAAAATCATCTCCTATGACAGGAAAATTGATCAAGTGGAGAGGCTGGGCTGCTTTTGAACTTGAACAAACTGATTTTCCATGAAAGATGGTGTTTACATTGTCTCTCAATAGCTTGCTGAAATATGCATTCCTCTTGCCATTTCATCACCAAAATTTGGGAGGAAAGAGAGTTCTTGGGGTAAAAAAGAAGGAAAAAAGAGAAAAGGGAAAAACAAAGTGCACTTGAATCTGGAGCACATCATAAATTCATGAAGCTTTCTGAATGCTGTCAGAAACAAACATTTATATAAACAAAGAAGAGTTCAAAGTGCGTTGCAAGAGAATGTTTGGGTACCGTGGAAGAAACATTAATATTTACCTTGCACCTGAGACTGAAGTCCATTGTGTGAGGTACTGCCCAAAGAGCAAAGCCCTTCCACAAGGAGTTCACCCAGCACACACACACTCCAGCAGCCCTTGCTTTACTTCCCACTGCAGCTCTGAGTCACGGAGGGGAATGGGAATACCCAGGAAAAGCCAGACACTGAGCAATCCCATCCCCTCTGTAAGTTGTCTCCGGGGACCTCTTTGCTTGTAATTTCTGCCTGCCCATCCTCACATGGGAACTGCTTCCTCTGAAATGCCAGCTGGGAAACTCCAGACAGCATGAAATCGAAGCATCTTCCACGACATCTAGAGCACCACATGGTAACTCACACTCCACAGCCTCCGTGGCACTTAATGCGAGAGGATGTGACAGCCGGGAAAGCACCACGTGCCAGCACATCAGTGAGCCACTGACAGGGCTAAGAGCTAAAGCTACGCCAACAAACCAAGTCACTGCTCGTCATTAACAAACATTCGTTATATTTAGGCGGGGAGAGAACGGGGAACCAAGATCAGTGAATTAAATTTGTTGAGCTGACAGTACTTATTTCAGTGGGATGGCTTCTCATTCACTGGGAAGTTTATTAAGGCCAGAAGACCTTGGTTTTGCTTGCTTCATGTAGGATGTAGGGGGCTGCCACCTCCCCTTTGCACCTGTGAGACAGGACAGGTCTGCAGCCACCTGCACAAGCAAGACTTGGGGCTTGGTGAAGCCACCTCTCCATCACAGCAAATCTGTGCTTCATCCCAGCATCAACCACCAAGGTCAGGACAAGCAGCACAAGTTGTCATAACCCAACAGAACAAGTAATGACACCCCTTCCTCCACCTTCCAGCAAGGGGCCCTGCTGGGACACAGCCAGCACGGGCCTCCTGAGCAGCCTGGCTGCAAAACACATTTCTGAGGAGCTATGAAGAAGGGCAGGATGACCTCGACCCAGTGTGGGGTCAGCAGGGTGGAATCTCCATCCCACTGGCACCAATGGCAAAACCCTGCACAGCCTAAAGCCCTGTGTAACCCAAATCACTGTGCATCCCCGTGGTGCACAGACTCTTCTCTCCAGGCACTTTGAAACAAGGCAGTCCTTGCCCAGGGACTGTGCCTTCCAAACTGCTGCCTGGGCTCAACCAAATCCAAGGTGGCAAACCCATCACAGCAATTAAATAAATGGAGCCATCTCTGGCTCAGGAATGCATCCTTCATCCAAAAAATCCTTCCAGAGACATAAACCCTCTCCCAGTCTTGGCAACCCTCTGCTCTGACCTCCTGCAGCTGCTCCTGGGCTCATACCTTCCTCACCACACTAAACTGCTTTAAACAGAGATAATAGGGCTGGGAGCGATTATCATTTCCAGCAATAAAATACAGCAGATTAATTGCATTTTATTGATTTTTATATTTTAATGTAACTATTTTGACATTCAAACCTCAAGAGACTCTATTGATCAGCCAGAGTCAGGTGTCAGTGAACAGAGCTCTGTGACCAAGCCCCACAAATTGAAGAAAATAATCAAAATCCAGAACCAGTGAGACTTCTGCATTTCAAGTACACAAAGGAGGCTGCAGCACCAGTGACAGGAGATTTTGAAGTGAAAAGTACTGTGCAGGGCAAGTCCCAGAGTTGCCTCCTGCATTCCCAGAGAGCCCAATGCCGATCACAGCAGCAACGCATAAATCCAGAGTAGCACCACTGACTTCAGAGCAGCTGTTCCAGATTTATGCTGATGGGAAGTAAAATCAGGATATCTGAAATATTCTGCTCTAATGGATGCTGGAGCAAAAGACACTATAATAATTTCAGACTTCTCCCCCCAGCCTACTATCCCCCACGTCACATCAGTTGAACAGTCATTGCATAAAATGTTGAGATCTGCACTAAGCTGGGGAAAATAACCTACATTTCAACAGTTTGTACGATCATGTTCTGCAAGTCTATTGTACAGTAGATAATACAGGTCTTTCATTTCTGTTCCTAAAGAGCCTCTGAATAAAATGTGTCTCCATATTAGGCAGAGTGATACAGGGACACATAATAAAATAAGCATAATGTCTCTCCACCCACGCCCCCCTGGAGCCAGAGTCTAAAAGCAATCGCGGGTCCTTCCTCACGCACAGCTGACAGCAGCCCAAGCGCATCCTACAGGGGCTGAAGGAGCGCGTTCAGCGAGCTCTGCACGCCCCGTTCCTGCGCTGCCCCGCCGCCAGCCGCGCGTTCCCACACCCGCTCCGGGGTGCAAGGCAGCGGAGCGAGCCGGTGACACAGCACCAGGCAGGAAAACAAAATATTCAGGTAACTCATCCAGCTCGCTCACAGGATACCTATTCATATAACCTCGGAGACAGCTCCGCCGCCGCCAGCGAGGAAGGCGGCCAAAACCTTGCCTCGATGCCAGCAACAAACGGGGGCCTGCTGCCAGCGAGAGACATCCTCGAGCTCAGCGTGAGCGGCCCTCGGCTGCCAAACACACACGCACACCCTCTGCTCGCAGCCGTGCGCGCCAGCAGCCGGGCCGCCAGAGACCCGGGGCACGAGAGTGATCTCTTAATTGGACCTTCACAAAGCTATTTAGGGGACCTGCCTGACAGGCGAACAAATGCCACCCGCTTTGAAGAGGCTGGAGAAACTCAGCCTGGTGCATCTCCGCTCCCCGCAACGCAGCCTGCCCAGAGCCGGCCCCGGCGAGGGGGAAGGGAGGGAGTTAAGGCAAATAAATAGAGAAAAATGGCAAGAGCCCAACGCGACCGTCTGTATGAGCTGGGAGCTTTGCAGAGATGGCAGCACCGCGGCATGACTCATGCAGGTGTCTCTCCCGTCTGCAACAACCCAAACCGAGATGCGCTTCGTTAACCCCTGTAATCCAGAGGAGAAAACCGACTTGGATCACAGCGAGCCGCAGGAAGATCGGCACAACCCCGGAGGGAGGCGTTCCCGGGCTCTGCCACCGCTCGCCTCTCTCTGAGGAGCTTTCACCAGCTCCCAAACCCCCTCCCCACACGCAGACATTGCTGCGGTCCACGCCAGGGGTGGGACAGGGCCGGGGAAGCGCTCCGCTCCGAAAGCAGAAGGATGCTACGGTCGAGAGAGGAGAGAGGCGCAGGCGGGGAAAGCGTTCGTTATTCACAGCTCGAGCTGAGAGCGCACTGCGAGCTCCTAACGCGCACATCGAGCAGGGAGGGCTCAGAGCAGCCGAGAGGGATGGACACGTCGGTAGGTTTGCAGCCACAAACTGTTTCAAAGTGGGTTTCCATATGTTTAAGCACTCAGAGAGCTGGAAGAATTACACCCACAGCCCAATCTCACCATGGTAGCTACCCACACAGGAGGAGACAGGAGGGGGGGATATCAGGGAAAAGATTATCATTAATAGGTCAAAGCAATAAAGAAAAAAGATTAAAAGAAAGCAAAAAGAAAACCTGCTCCTTTGTTGCGCCTAACTCTCTCCTGGATAAAAGGAGAGCCGCACGGCGTGCAGGGCATCGCAGTGACCGCAGAGAGCCACCATTCCGCGGGGCAGTGCTGACCCACGGGCAGCCCACGCCCTGTGGCCCGCTCCCCACAAGCTGCACCCCACTGTCCATGCTCTGCACCCCAGACCTTGCACCCCACGCTCTGCACCTCGGTCCCCGTTGTCCTACTCAAGAGGATTCCCGAGTGCTGCCGTGGATGCACACACCCCAGCCAAGGAGGGAGATGGAAAAAAACAGTGCTTTTTGGAGTGAGCAGAGCAAGGACCCCCTGCTGTCCATCTTCTGTGTGTCCTCAAGGCTGATGCCTCCTTCCTAGCAAATTGTTCCTGCTCTCCCTGTAGGAACCTTTCCTAAAACACTTCCCTATCACAACGCACTCGCTTGTGCCCTGCCCAAGAACGACAGATACTGCCAGCACCCCTCCCATGGATCACTCCTGTTTCACCTGAAATCCTCGCGTTTAAGCATATTCCTAAAACCTCCGTGAAGTTTCCTCAGCAGCCCGAGATCCACGCTACGGCCAAACGCAAGCACCGTCCCGAGAAGCAGAGTAAACGCAAATGAATCCCCGAGCAACTTCAGCACCGATGCTCCTTAATTAATTTGCTTTTAACAACCCCTGTTTATTAGGAACAGCTGCCAGGGAGATCACGGGAACACCCAGAGGAGAACGTCCCCAGAGTGAAGTCCTGCTAAAGACTTTCCCAGGGGCAGCGCTACGGCTCTGCCAGCCTGGAGGAGAGCCCTTCCCCGCCAAACACCCGCAAGTGGGACCCGAAACGCTGCTCCCAAGT
>JACBWW010000031.1:9402521-9454001 GCA_020086605.1 Lanius collurio | reverse complement strand
GGGATGTGGGGGCACCTCAAGGGATGTGGGGGCACCTCAAGGGATGTGGGGGCACCCCAGGGGGTTTGGGGGCACCCCGGGGATGAGGGGGCACCCCGAACAGCGTGAGGGCATCCTAAAAGCTGCACCAAGGGGATCCCACAGGATGTGAGGGCATCCCAAACGGTGTAAGAGCATCCCGGGGGTGTGCAAAGGGCATCCCAAGGAGTGTGAGGGTGTGCAAGAGGCTCCCCAGAGGTGTGAAAAGGGAGGCTCAGAAGATTGAGGGCACCCCATGGGTGTGCAAAGGGTGTCCCAAGGGGTGTGCAGTGGCTTTGAGGAGCAGGACCAGGGCAGTGCCAGCCACACCGGCGGGATTGCCTCGGTGGCACTTTGCCAAAGGAGCCAAGCATTGCCTGTGTCCTCTCCCTTGGATTGCAAACACATCCCAAATTCCATTCGGCTGGAACTGGAGTTTCACTCAAAATCCACCGAGCCCTCACGGCTGGAGTCGTTCCTGTGATCCCAGTAAAACCAGCGGGATGGGGAAAGGAGAGGGAACACTAAACCCACCCCCGGGGCTCTCCTGCAGTTTTGCAAACACATCTCCAAGTCTGTTTTTTTTCCCTCCCTGCATAAACAAGCTTTTCTGTAGTACTTACTGCAATCTTGTTTGCTCCATAACCACTCCTAGGAATGTCATAAAAAATTTAACTCTAATATTTTACCACTCCACACAAACATGAACATGAATAAATGCTTATCTCCCACACAGGGAAATGCAGAGCAGTGTGAGAGCACATGGGAATCAACCTCAGGTTGGAGGAAGTGGACCCACACAGGCAGGGGAGAAAACAAAACCCAAGGGAACCCAAAGATTTGGTTTCCTCAAAGAAGATAAAACTAATAAATAAGTATATAAAATGAATAAAAGGCTGTAATGAAGAGCATCATGTTGTCTGCTCTTGGTACTTGATCTAATAAAATAAAACCTGAATATTCAGCTGCTAGCGGAAAACTGGTCATCCAAAATAAGGGAATCAGCTGCTTTAGACATCCCATTTCTTCCTTGGGGAGTGTGGGGGGATGTTGGGTTTGCCAGGTGGGGGTACAGGGGCTGCCCCTGGTGGGTCACTGTGTGCCACTATGAAAGAAATGTGCAAAGGTGTGTGCAAGGGGCATCCCAAAGCTGTGGGTGAGCTCTGCAGCAGCTCAGGGGAGTTATGGGGTGCACAGGGAAGTAGGAAACAATTCCCTTGTGCCCCTCAAACCCAGCACAGCCCCTCGGCTGGGGGACACAGGACTCTGTCCCCCTGAGCAGCCCAAACCCTGCACACAGCCAAGGCCTCACCTCACCTTTGGGGCAGCACTGGGAAGTGTTTAGGCTTTGCTCCATCACTGCTGCACAGTCTTAAGTGGGATTTTAGAGCCAGCATGTGAAAGAAAATCCAAAGTGAGAAATCCTGCAGACTGACAAAATGCTGACAAGGAAGTGATCCCACTTCTAGAGGTCCAGGTGGAATCTGAGGGGTGCTCATCCCCCATCCCATTCGTTCCATGCAGGACCAGTCTGGTTCTTCCAAAACTTCCTCCCCACACTGGTGCTTAAGATGGACAGTAAAGCTGTAGTTATCCATTACAGGCCTCTCAGCCTAATAAAGCTGTAAGATTTTCTCCCTCCCCTACAAAATGCTTTAATGCTTTTACTGCCTTTTAATGAAAGGTAATATTCTAGTAAAAATGAAGTGAAAACACGTATTAGGTGTTGTCTGCAGATTGTAGGATGGTTGCTCTGGCAGTGCCCTCTCTCCTTCCCACAGCTTTCCTTGTTTGTGTTGCAAGAAACAAACCATAAAAAAAACAAATACAAACAATAATAAACGTTTTTTTGAGAGCTTTGGGCTGAACAGGAGGGACTGTGAACAAATTAACAGGTAAAAGTTATTTATAGCAGGGAAGTTATCACTGGAAAAATGCATCAGAATTAGGGATTTTCCAAGTCAGAACACCTTGTGGGGTGAGCCCATAGCACAGCAGCTGCTCCAGTGACAGGGGCTATTGAGGGTGCTGAGGTGCTTTGGGGAGCAGTGGGGAGCAAACCCCTTGGAAATGCAGCTCTTCACCAAGTACAGGGGCAACCAGGATTAATTTGCCTCGCTGAGGTTAAAAGAGGAGACCTGAAAAAAAAACAGAAGGGGGTTATTGGGAGATACAAAAAGCGTGAGGAAGAATTGCAGATAAATCAACAAAATAATAGACAGCTGATGGAGCACAGCTTCTTCATCAAAGCAACAGGACAGTAAGTGCTCCTTGACTGAATTTGCACAATTCACGCTGGGAGTTTCTGGTTTCCATCTCACTGTTGAGCCGTTTCCAAGCTCCTTAGCTGGCTTACAGCATGGCTTGTCATTCTCTGTCTTCTTCTGGTGCGAGAGCATCAAAAGGTTCGTGAGGAGACACCGCCGAGACAGCAGAGCCACCCGTGGTGCCGTAATCTGGGTCTCCCATATGTGATCCTCAAAATAATTCTTTTCCCAAAGGAGATTTTCTTTTAAGTATTCCGGTGGGATGTTGCTACACTTCCTTTGTGCTGGCGTGACTTTGCACACAGAGGCAACCTGTGTTATGAAAGACTTTGCAGCATTACAGAAAGCTGTTGATTTTCACATCACTCATATGTCAAAAGATGGGAGGTTTCAGGAATGCCCCTAGGAGAACAGCAAGAATGGGAATTTTAAAGATGTCTGGAGGCATTAAGAGGCAAAAACCCAGCTGGGAATTAGGGGGTGGTGAGGATGGAGGCCAGATCCCAAGCTGTGTTTAGATGCTGATTTCCTGGAGGGAATAAGGAGCTCGAGTAACCCGGGAGTGCTGCACAGCACAAGAGATTGATCAGAGCTTTGTAGAAATGGCAATACCTTGTCCTATAACTGATGTGGAGCTTGAGATTTAACTCTTCTGTGTGCAGAGAGCCAGAAACTCTGCCAGAAACTGAGGAAATCCTGCTCCACTTAGAGCATGGTAACCCGTGCTGTCCCATTGACCCTCCCTGCCCACTGCTTCCTTGCAAGCTGCAAGGAAGTGTTAGCCACAGGTCAGAGACAGCCCAGATTTTGCCAAAAATTAATTGCATCCACTTTACAGTGTTGGAAAACACCGGGGTAAGGAATCTCTGGGCTGTTGGATGGAGGCTGGCAAGGCGCTGGGGCTGCTGAGGTGGGAGGTACCAACGGCCTTGGGACATTGCGCCCCGATACAAAAATGGGCTCCTCTGGGGTTCTGTCCCTCTCTAGTGCCCGGCGTCACCCCCAGAGGGAGGAACCCGAGGGAGCAGCGGGGAGGGGCCGCCGTGAATGCCAGGGGGCGATGCCCGCACCCCGCGGCAGAGCTGCGGGCAAGGCACGAACTGAATCAGAGTGCTCCTTGGTGGGGGGGTTTTTGCTTTTAATCATCTTCTCACTCATTATCCTTAAAGCCTCTTCCCAGAGGAGGAGAGGGCTTCGCTCGCCAGACGGGAGCGGGTTAATCACTCCCAGGAGGAAAAGCGCTGAGCAGTGGGAATTGTGGTGCCCCCCTGCCGCCGAGCACCTGCAGAGACTCAAAGGTGATGCATTGCCGTAATTTCTGCTCCCTTCTTCACCTGTATTTAATTAAAGTGGTTTAAGACACGTCTGAGGGGGAGACTGGCTGATTTCTCCCTGAGTAATTTAAAACATCTCTATGGGGTAGGTGGGGGGCTGCCTGGCAGGAGCCGTGTCCTGGGGCCAGCTGGAAATTCTCAGTGTCCGGTCACTGCCCACAGCTGTGGGCACCCAACCGAGCCCCCTGCCCTGGCCAGCGACCCCGGCCATCACCATGAGCCACCTGCAGAGGACAGGGGGGTTGTGCACCCGGTCCCCACCCCATTGCCAAGTCTCTCCTCCCTTTCCCTGGCTGGGAAGCACCGGGGAGGGAGCAGACAGGGTCAGAGCCAGCGAAACGGGTTTTGTGCTTGTGGCAAAGGAAGGGGCTGCGCTGCTGTGGCTCTGTGAGCTCCGAGGCTGCGAGGGAGCGCAGGAAGGGTGTGCCAGGGACCAGGGGGGTGCTGGGGGGAGCAGGACCACACACCCCGGCAGCGGGAAGCACAGAAGTGCTGGAGGAAGGGTGTTCATCCTCCCTCAGGCTCCAACCAGGGAGGCTCAAAGGATGGCGCATGAAAACCCCGCTTCCACCGAGCCAAACTCACACAGTCACGGGGAGCTCAAGGGAGCCTGGGAGCTGCTCAGCCCCGGGGAAAAACGGGACAAAACCCCTGAAAAGTGAGCAGAAGGAGAACGTGCAGTGCGTGCCTGCGTGGCGCTTCTCCCGGCAGCCCGGGGCGCTCGCAGCCCCCCGCAGGGGCTCCTGCCCTCGGCCGGGCTCCTTCCAAAAGTGCCAAAAACCAGCCCCCAGCACTGCACTCTGCTGCCCGGAGCTAAAATGGGGGCACGGGGATGGGAGGGGCACAGCCGAGCCCCTCTGGAGAAGGATGAGGAAAGCTCAGCCCCCAGCACTTCGCGCCTTTGGGACCAGCGGATGCTCCCGTGCCTGCACTCTTCGAGCAGTCAGGACCTGGCTTTCCATGGAAATCAAATTCAGCCCAAAACATGGAGCGCGTTTTCCATGAAGGTCACAGCCGGGAGACTTCCCAGGTAGCTCCGTCACCGAAGAGTTGCTAAAACCAGGAGTCACACCGAGCTCCGTGCCTGCCTGCTCATTAAAACAGGCTTTGTGCTCCAGAAATGCATATGAAAGACGCACACAGGCCCTGTCACTCTCACAGGTTCCTTCTCTCATGTTCGCTCATTCTCAGCTAAACTAAGAAATGCCTGAAGCCGTCAAAGGGGCTGTTTCAAAGGCAGCCCGGAGACAGAAAGGGAGCGAGCCGGCGCCTGGAAAGCCTCGCTAATCAAGGCACAGGGACCTGCCTGCTTCCCTCCCTCCCCGAGCGCAGCTCGTGCTTCGGCTTTGAAGACCTGTCATCTGTGACGCCGCTCTGCTTCAACATTTAAACTGAGAAATTTTTTTGCCTGGAATATATGTCGGGTTTGGGCTTTTTTTTTTTTTTTTTTTTTTTTTAACCATTCCTCCCACCCTTCGCCTCTCAGCGGAGCTCTGGGATGTCGGAGCAGGAGCGTTACAGAGCCTTAAATAAAACGCAGGGGAGGTGACCCCGGTGCCAGGACAGTCCCGACCCAGGCTATCAGCTGTGTAAACAAAGAGATTTTTTTTCACAGCATGAGTGCCAAGTAGGCTGTGTCGAACCTCGGGGTCTTTAGAAATGCAGGTCTCTCTAATGAAAAGGAGAGACTTTTGCTCCCAGGAACACTACAAAAATTAATGGATATTATGACTGTAACTACTTGAATCAAATGCAAATCCATGTGTCACGCAGCCCTTTTGCGATTTCCGCAGCTTATTACAAGCCTGTTTACATCTGCCCCTGCCTGATTTAAGCCCAGCAGGAATAAAACTAATATCAAGTGAGCAGGGATGCTCTTGGCACGACTTATTCAAGCGCAGCCCTCTCCTGACACGGGGCAGACGGGTCCTGCTGGCCCCTGCTCACAGCCCACAGGTACCAGGGTACCCAGACACATCCCAGCCTCAGGAATTGTTCCTTTGTGCCTGGTGCCACTGCTCCACGCAGGCAGGGGACATCCCATGGCACAGCGGATCCTTCCATCCACAAAGCCCTCAGGCTCTCCCGGGGCAGGCTCAGGTCGGGGCATGGAGATCGGAGTGGAAAACGCCACCGGGATGCGCCGGGACAGAAAACACGTTCGTGCAGCATCTGCAGGTGCAGCCGCTACCGCCGGGTGCCTTCATTAAGCCCAACAATGCCTTTGGAGGGTGTTTGAAGAGCTGACGGAGCTGTCTGCGGCGCAAAGGCAGAGGTGTGAATTTTCTCCCGTTCTGCGCCGGCGGCGTCTTTAATCCGAGCCCGCGGAGCGAGCGGAGCGCTGACACCGCCGCCTCCCAGCTGGCGACGAGGCCAATTAGAGAGGGAGCCAGGAGCCAGCGCCGCACCGAGGGGTGTGCGGAGCAAAGAGCGGCTGGCGGGGCACGGAGCTGCGGGTTTGCCTTTCCCACAGGGCGAGGGCTCCCTCTCCCCCTTCCTGCGTGGAACGAAGTCCCTGGCTGAGGTTTTAAGAGGTTTTATTAACAGGTCAGCGAACTCATCCGCCTGCCAGGGATGGGTTCGGTGGATGTCCTGTTGCAGGGGAGTAAGGACTGGGACTGGCAATGGCTTCACCAGCCTGCCATCACATTGGTGTTTTATGAATTACTTACTGGTAGTTGTAGTCTCTGTGCTGGTTTAATATTTTACCGTGTTTCCATCGGTCAGATGCAGGACAAAATCCCAGAGAAATCCAAATCCAACGCTGAGTCTGTTAATGCCACCACTTCAGTTTGCTAAGGAGCCGCCCCGGTGCTGCTCCTCCCTGTGATTTGGATGTGATGAACATGACATGCAGGAGGAATTATTCACACCAAATAATCGCTCCTGCCCAAATTAGCTTCCAGGAAAGGTGGCTATAAAACCACTGGACCGTAGGAGCCAGGAGCTGCTGTTAAGCAGCTGCTTAACAGGAGCAGATCCGAGTGCTGAGTGGCAAAAGGGAACAAGTCTGGCAAAAAAAAAAGGGGAACTCGGGGTTATCCAAAACTCACAGCAGAACCAGCTGCTGTGCTGGGCTGAATTTGGCCAACACCATCTGCCTACCAGAGCGGTTCAAACCAAGCTCTTGGGCTGCCCAAAGCCTCCCCTCACCCCTCACCGGAGCAGCCCCCACGGAACCTTGCCCTCTTCAGGCAGCACAGCTTTACCCCTCAGCTTCCCGCAGGGCATGGCTGTGCCTTGGGGCACCGGCCAGGTGGGATCCAGGTGACCCTGCCAGGTCCCTTCTGCCACCACTCACTTCAACACGGAATTCTGTGGAATTCTGAGGAGACAAACAGACCTTAGGTCAGAGCTGACCTCTCTCCTGGCAGCTCAAGTGACTCTTGGGCAGGACAGGGACTGGTAGCCCCACTCAGCTGGGACCAGGTCTGGGTAAGCCAGGGCAACGCAGGTTTACCTTGCTGGACCTTGCAGTACCTTGCTGAACTACTAGGAGCAGAACAATTGATTTTTTTTTCTATTCTAATAAATGAGTGGGAAATTTCCACTCCTTGGATCAGGAGATGCTCTGAATATTTATGTTATTGTTCACCAATTGGAAAAAAAAAAAAAGAAAGAAGAAGTGCTATAAACGAACCCTTTTGGTGACCCAGTTTGAGTGGCTCATTACAATTAGATCAAGCTAATTGCCAGCCTTGTATTTCATTTGGCAACTTGTTAAGCTAATTGAACAAAATAAAACTAATGAACAATTATAATGAAGTTTATAATTAGACCATTGGAAAAAAACTCAGCGTGAGAATATTTAAGGCATAATGAATGTGCAGGAGGTTTGGGAGGGGGGCAGTAAATTATGTCACTCTCTCCCACCAAAACCCTTCTTCCCAGGAGCTGATGCTCTTGGTGTATTACCTATTCCCAAACCACATCAACGTGGCATTTTCTTCATTATTAATTACCTTAATGCCATAGATGGCATTTCCAGGGGTCCCAAACCCAGGGATCAGCCTGTTAGTGAGGCAGCTCAGAGCAGCCATTATGTCACATCCCCAACTCCACAATACAAATCAGGGTCTCCATTAAGGATGGGTTTGGAACCCTGAAAGTGAAAAACGAGCACATGGGCCAGGCAGAGGAGTTCACAAACCCCAGCAAGCTGATCTGTCCTGTCAACACAGAAACCTGGCACAGGAGCCAGTGGGGGCTGAAGGGGGGAGAACAGAAAGAAAAATGCTCTCTGCCTGATTAGAGCCTTTTTAAATAAAGTTATTTTTGTCTCATTCAATTCCAATATAGATCTGAATGAACCCATTCCAGCTCCCTTTCAGCCCCTGCTGCTGAAGCAGCAGAAGGTAAATACCATGGTAAGACACAGAGTGACACGTTGGACTTTCAGTTTACAGGTCAAGCAGGTACCCACCAAAACCTAATAGAATTGTCACATCAGACTCTGCATTGCTTAAAAACTTCTCTTCCTCCTATTTGTACACGAAAGTAATTAGTTCATATAGAACTCAGTGGTAACTGAGGTTTTTCATCAGGGAATAAAGGCAGAAACTCAAACTAGGGAGGAAATGTGGTCAGCCCTTTCTCCTGGATGTCTGGAGGTTCCCAGTGGTTCTGGCACTCTGAAAGCAAGTTCTGGATTTCAGCAGGAGCCCGTGGTGCCAAGTGCCACATGCACAGGGCACACATGGGATGAAGAACACATGGCCCAGGAGGAGCAAAGGGTGGAGAGGAGGACAATCAGCCCTGGAGATATTAAACAGCTCAGCACTGATCCCACTCTCTGCTTGTAACCACCACAATCCCAACGAGGGTAACGTTCTTCTTCCCATTCACAGAGCTGCTTTGCTCTCACCAAGATTAAGATAATACATTGACTCAGGATAAAAAAAAATATTTTTATGAGCTATCAAAATCTCTATTCCCCTCCAGTTTTGAGCTGCATTAGGAGAAAACCTCTGTTTTTGCAGTCATGTCTCAATATTTTTATGCCATTAGAACCAGCTGTCCTCTTAATGTAATTACAGGTTTCACCAGGGGAGTGATCATATCCTGGTAGCAGTGGGAGGTTGTAGCTGTCTGATGCTCTCCATGTTCCATCACCTTTCCATCAGCCTTGGGTTGGGGCTTTTTTGCAGGTGTCTCTTCACCTGCCAGCCTGGAGCTGCTGGCACAGCCACGCAGGGGCTGGGGCTGCCCTTCCTGCAGCTTGTGCTGCTCAGGGCAGGCTCTGCTCCCACTTCAGCAGGGGCAGGAGGGAGCTTTGGCAAGGAGGATGCAGAGGCCATGGCCAGCCCTTGCAGTGCCACCAGCAGGGCTCAAAAATGCCTCTCCCCAGCCCCGTGCTGAGGACAGAGGGCAGGGGCTGCCAGGCTGAGCTCTCCCCCTGCTTCCTCCCTTGCTGTGCTAAAAGCTCCCACACATGCAGGGGTTGCCATGGGCTTGTGCTGGTTTCGGGCACTTCCTTCCTGATTTCCCTCCCCTCGTGCATGCACACACCCTCTCATTACCAAAAGGTTGAGGAAATGGGAACAAACCCTGAAGTGAAGCGTGAAATGGGCTCCGTGATCCCAGATTGCCAGGGCCATTTAAAGCCTTGCTTGGCATTTGCATCGTAAGAACAAATCCTGTAACAAGAATCTCTCCTATGCTTTATACTCCTGCATTAATTCATGAAGTGTCATGTATCTAGCGTATTTTATTATACATGAGAACCAGGCAAATTAAAATTCTCAGCTGAGTATCACATTTGTACACTCAATGCCACCTCCTCCGGCTCTGGCAGGGGTTGAAGTGACGCTGCTTTAAACTCAGCTCACCTTTCAAACCAAGTCGGTTAAACCAGCACAAATTCTCAAAGTTTTCTTCCAATTTCTTCACAATTTATTTCCATTTAGCTTCAACCTCTTCGTAGCTAATAGGAGGTGAAGATAAATACTCTCCTGATCCTTGTCAAAACACAGGCTGTAGTTCAATAGCCTGGGAATGTTAGAAACAAAAACAGAATATGGGGGTGGAACTGGGTGATCTCGGAAGGTCCCTTCCAACCCAAACCATTCCCTGATTCTACAAATATCCCCCACCAATGGCACTGTTATCCTGCAGCAGCAAAAAATTAACTCCCTTTAAATCTACAGAAGAAGGAACAAAACTGGAAGAAGGATTTCTTTTTAGCAGATTCCTCATTAGTGATGTGAACCTCCTCACATTAGTGAATGTATACTTTAATATGCTATTGTAAACTAATTAACAATCCTGGAAGTGATGTTTTTTTTTTTTCCAAGGGGCATTATCCTTTCAACTGGAATCTCAGGCTGAATGCTGATAAGCCTCTTGAACTTTGCAAGATGAGAATTTGTTAAGGTCTTCTAATTAAGAAGTACAAGGTCCAATTAAGCTCTCACTAATGTGCTTCACAACCCAGTTAAACAACTGCGTGCCGAGGCTTTTCCCACCCCCACCAGCACTGGTTCCTCACTTGAGTCCACCTCCAGCTGGTGGCTTGGGAGAATTTCTCTGGCCCTCAGAAGCCCTGGTGAGGGATCGTGGGGACAGCTGGAGCCTGCTGCATTAATCCTTTGGGACATCTCATTGTTCTGCAGCTGGAATTGTTCCGAGACACTCCTGGACTCCCTGCCAGCATTCCAGAGGCTGCTTCCCTCTCCTCTCTGCGACAGCCTCTCCCACTTTGCATCCAGAGCATGCACAGCAAAATGCTCAGGCTGATGTTGATTATCTCATTATTTGAATTCAAAGAGGCCCCGAACTCCCAGCAAGGAAAATGGGTGTGCTGCCCTCAGCTCTGAGGATGCCACGCTGGGTCACGGCCGTGGCTCACAGCAGCTCCCACCCTGATTTTATTTCTGGGGGAACACAGGTTAGGACATGCAGTTTCCTCCTTCTCCAGAAGATGTAGAAGAAAATTAAGTTGCATCCTGTTGCTCTCTAAGACCTGGTTATAAATGAGTTAAAAATACCCCCCTCTTCTTGAAAGGAGAAAGATGAAGCAACTGTGGATTTATCCTCTCAGTTTTGTAGGACAAATCCAGGCAGCAGCCTGGCACCTCAGGAAACCACTGACAAGCTGAAAGATTCCAGTGGAGCAATGGCTCAGTGCAGAACTCCAGAGGGCACCTGTAGGAGGACCAAAGCCTGGATCTACTGAAACATCTCTGATCCGGGTCTTACAGGTGGATCAGAGCATTCCCTACAGCCTCCAGTTCCCCCCAACCCAAAGCCCTACAGCTCTGTCTCAAGAACAGCCTCGGACCCTGGTACTCCTTCCTAACGCATTTTAAATCTAATTTCAACGCCCATTTACCTGTGTGACTGACTGCTCTGCTCATAAATGAAATACTTTTAAATATGTATGCACTAAACTGAAAGACAATAATGGCCCCAGGGAAGTTGCATTCCATCAGGCAATTACCTGTGCTTTTAAAATCACTGAATAAGTAATTCACACAACCCATTGCTCTTGCACATAACAATAAACAATTTTATCAGCTGTGCCCTGCTTGGGCTGCTGTGTACCAGCTCATTTTATTTCGCTGAGGATCACCACTAACCAGGGAAATTAATTGAAATCATAAGGCAGTGGGAGGGGGAAGTACCTGCTCTAACAGGAGCTGACAAAAGCACATTTCTAAGAGGGCAGTGATAAAACCACATCTCCCAAGGGCAAATGGGCTGATTCCATCACGTAATTCAAGAACCACTCCCAAATTTGCAGAGGACTGGGTGAGAAATGCACCTAGCCTGGAGTTCCTCTGCTCTAATTGCTTTGCTGTGGAACATTTAAGTCAGAGCTTAAAGCCATTTCCAGAGCCAGCTCTATTTGCATGCCACACATCCCACTAAAATCTGCACATGGAGCTCTCCAGGCAAAACACTGTGAACCTCAAGCTATAAATAGGCAACAAAAAAACCCAAAACCAAAGAAGAGGGCTCTGCACTCAAGGTACCCCCCTACACCCTGGCAGCCCCAAGGCATCCCCCAGTGGGTCTGGGTAAGACCTGAGGCAGGCCAGCAATCCCTGGGCTCAGGCAGAGCCTGCCTGAGCATCACAGCAGAGCTTGGTGCTTGCTGCTGCCCCAAGCACAGCAGCAGGAGCTCAGGGCCGTGCCAGACCCCACGGACACATTTTTGGGTGCCAGCAGCCCCTTGAACCCCCACAAGGCTGCAGTTAGGCTGAGCCCTGGGCAGAGCCCAGCAGGCACACAGTGATGGCCCTGCTCCTCCCTTGGACACCACAAGGCCTGCAGCTCTCTGCCTTCGTGCCAGGGCTGTCCTGGCCCTGGAGGGGGCACAGCTCTGCCCACAGCCCCAGAGGGGGCACAGCCCTGCTCACATAGCCCTGGAGGGAGCACAGCCCTGCTCACACAGCCCTGGAGAGAGCACAGCTCTGCCCACAGCCCTGCTCCCAGCCCCTGCTCCCAGCCCTGGGGCAGCAGCCCAAGGAAGGGGGCACTGGGGGCAAGCAAAGTCAACCACAAGCTGGATGGTTGGAGGAAAGGATGTGGAAGGGGAGAAGCTGCCCTCAGGCAGGGTGGGGAGCACGCCCAGCTCTGCCCCAGCCACCTCTCCAGTCTCCCCCTTCCTCTCCCCACCCCTGGCAGCATCCAGCAAGCCCCAGACCTCCAGCAGGTGAGGCACCAGCACAGTTTGCAGCACCCAGGAGGGCTCTGTGGCCATAAAAAGTCATTTTTATAGATTTCCTTCTGTATTGCTCTATTTTTGTTTGTAACTCATGTCTGGGAAAAGCTGTGCAGCATCTGACAATTACAAGAGATCAAATTATATCCATTAATGGAAACTTTCTCCAGTGTTTGCAGCACAATAAAGGATCAAAGGAGCAGCCTCTAGGCAGTGTATATGTTCTTAATGTATCTGTGCTTCTAAACTATCTTTAATTAATGAAATAACCCCAAATTACTTATTAATAAGGATCTGTGGGCTTTGTAAACCTCAGACATTTTGCATGAATTAAAGAACAATATAATGAAGTTTTAATGAATATAAAGTCACAGTTAATGTAAAATTTATATATAGCAAGCCAGGAGGGGAAGGAATTTAAAAGTACTTTTAATCATAGGTTATTGGCAGCTTGGTAGCTCCTTTTTATACTTTTCTAATGGGTGCTTGGTATTTATCTTATCACAGCAGCATGGCCTGGCTTGGTAGAGAAAGTACCAGCAGAGAAAGTTTTGTACTCAGTTGGACTTGGATTAAACCCATTAAATCCATAACACACTAATCTAAAAATTATTTCATTATACCCAGTTAAAAGGAAAATAAAGACAGTAACAGCTGAGAGATGCAATATATAATTATATATATAAAGAATTGGTTTCTTTTAATTAACTCTTTATCAACGCTGAATGCATTCAACACAATTTTAAGTACAATAATATTTCACCCACAAAATTCCAATAGTGCAGGAGACACTGAATGCCAGAGGGTTGGTACAACTACTGCAACTGCATTTTATGAAAAACAAAACACTTTAGTGCTTCCATTTCACTGTTTTAGTAAGCTCAGGTTTTTAATTACAGCATTTTTCCCTTTATAAACTGGAGGGTTACAGACCTAGAAAAGGGGTCTCACTCTCAACATGACATTTAGTAAAAAAAAAAGTTATAAAACCCATCAGCTTTTAATGAAGAAAACACAATGGAATTCTTCAGCTAAACTTAGAGCCAAAAAAGGCCTTCAACCAAGGAACATTTTGCTAAACATCCTCCTCAACTGCAATTATGTTAATCCAGAGTAATGACAGTAAATTCCATGGAAATAACCTGGAGCTACCCCAGCAATGAGGAGGAGGCAAATGCTCCCTTCACCTTCTGAGCCCCCAGAAGTCTCTCAGCCAACAGCTTAAAACAATGAGAAGGCTACAGCACAAAAAGAAGCAGCAATTACCCTCAGAGGTACCGTGAGATATGTCAGGACTTCAATAATTCTGAGTCAGGTCAAATGGGTTTATCGTGCATTAGGATTTGGGTTTATAAAAACATCTTAATGCACACTACACAGAAAACATTTGCATGTTTCAGGGTCAAGGGGTTAAAACCACCATGTAATTCCTTACAGGGAACAAACACATGGATTGAAAAATGGTGCTAAAAATCCAGTTTTAAAAAAAAAAGCAAAAATTTTATGGAAGAAATATTCTATCTGCAACTGCAACTATTGGTGCTCCCATTTGATGGGCTGCTGATGTAAATCTAACCAGAAAAGATGCACTCATATATAAAAATCAAAACAGGCAGGTTTCTCCTTCCAGGCCAGAAAAAACCCTCCAAAATATATGGCATATTTAACCAATAAAAGGGAGCTAAGCTTTACCCAAGCCTTTCATAATGCACTTCATGAAGTATTTTTTCCTTTTAAAAGAACCACTGGTATTAAATAGAGCTTTTTCTTTACATACAGTATTGGTATATACAAAACAAATACAGAACAAAGACAGTCACAAAAAAATAAAACCCCCAAACAAGTGACTTTAATAGTCTTGAAGCTCAGGAATATTTTGGTATAGGTCCAAAGCCTCTGGGTTTGAGAAAGCTCCCCGCTGCTCAACTTCTTTCCCTGCAATTATTTGCTTCACAGCTACTTCCACTTTCTTCCCATTTACTGTATACTGAAAAACAAAACCAGCAAAGATAAAATTACTTTTTTTTCCATGTAGTAGCTTTATGCTAATATTCATGAAACCCCCCACCAATTCCAGAACTCTATCAAAATTTAGCAGAATGCCTTCTCTTTTGTTACACTTGAAGCACTTTCTTCTGAAAAACCACTTGAAGAGTAGGTAGAATTCAAAGAGTTTGTGTCAGTTTATTACTCCTACTGGCAATTCTGTGAGAACACGATCAAGCTCCAATATAAAACAACAAATCCAGATCAGAATTATGGGATAAACACTAAAAATGTTTGGGTTTATGTTCTGACACATTCAATTTTCAAGCAATTTTTAATTTTTTAAGGGTGGGCTCAAAAAAACAAACCCAACTGCACTGGGTTTTAGAAGAAGAAAACCATGATTTTTTTTATCTCAAATGGACAGTTCTCCTTAAACAGGGAAGTGAAACTCTGGGCTTAAGCAGTCCTCTACAGTTAAATGCTCCAAAACAAACCATAGCAAATAAAATAAACTGTAACCAACAGAGGCTTCACCTCCACTTCTGAATCACACAAATTCCATCACATTGGGTGACTCAAAGTAAGGACACTGCAGAAAAAAAACCCTAATTCTTCTCTTGAGATGAGAGCCATAACTTGTGTCACAGCAAGGAGGATCTGCTCCAGTGTGAGCTGGGACAGCCCAGGCCCCTTTGGGTGATCTCTGCTTCTGGAGACACCAAGGCTTTGAGCCCCTCCCTTGTGCTGGTACCACTGAGACATTCCTGGGGTGGCACAAATCCCTCCTCAGGGCTGTCTGCCTGCTCTGGGAACAGGACCCCACCCACCCTACTGCTCCATCTGCTCATGGAGGAACCCAGGCTGCTCCTGGCTCTGAAGCCACCGAATCTCCTGAGCTCCAGGCACCACCATTTATCACTGGAGACCATTCAGAGCCAGGTGAGAAAACGCTCACCACACTCTTGCAATATTGTCTTGATACAAAAAGAAAAAATCAAACTTTTCCTTATTAGATCTGCTGAAGTGATGTGTGACCCTCCCCTCCTGAGCCACCTTCATCAATCACTTCTACCTCTTCTCACTGAGTAGCAACCTAATTTTCACAAGTGCCCAGAAAGCAGAACAGCTCAGTGGCCTGCAAGGGAACTCTCTCCTTTAAAAAAACATCAGGCTGTTCAAAGTAAATTAGTTTACTTTAATCACTAAATCCTGTGGATGACTGCCAGAATGTTTATGTGATCAGGACAGAACTAGACAGATTCCTACTATATGTTTTGAAACACTTGAATATCCTATTAAAACCATGCTTTGTGTTACTCAATCACTTCAGCACAGCTGTACTGTTTCTACCAGAATACAGTGCCAGGATCAGATTGCTTTTTCAGATGAGGATTCAAACACATTTCTGAAAGTAGCAGAAAATAGGCAGTTTCCCTTCCAATCAAAACTTTTAAAGAGAGATGGGAGACAGCTTTGATCACTTCAGCACTGGCATATTTATCTGAAAGGTAATTAAAACTCCCTCAATTGAGTCAATGTGGGAGCTAACTAATGATCTAAGCAGGCTCTCCTCAGGGGCAGCTCATCCCAAAAGCTTCCCTGCTGCACATTCAGGTGATTCACAGCTCTCAAGTCCAACACTCCACAAGCTGAGGTACAGCCCAGGGAATGGCAACTTCAGGGGATTCTACACTCCTGCAAAGACAACATTTTGGGTCAGGAACTAGCTGCCAACAGCATCCTGAAACAAAAAAACCTCATCAGGCCAGGACCAGGTCCCTCTGTGGACCACAGAGAGGGGTCCTGAACCCCCTCCAGCACTTCCACTGGCAGTAACGGGGTATCAGCACCCAACCATGCTCTGAAGCCCCAAGTATTTTTCTCTAGACACACTCAAGTCTTGGTGCAAATGGACTTGGGAAAACCACACTGCACAGCCCCATCCTGCTGCTCAGAGTCATTGAGGAGACTGCAACATCAGAGAGGGCTGTAAAACCAGACACTCCACCTAAAGAGTTCATTCAAAGAGCTCTCGCAGAACACAGCTTCAAAAGCCTGAGCATGCAGAACCTTTAGCTACACAGATTTCTCCCCCTGAATAAGCACAACAATTTCAATTTAATTACTGTTATAGTTAAGACTGTAGAGCTACATTTAAGTGGCTAAACAGATGTAAAAGTGAATTGGTTTACAAAGTGATTTTCTGCATTTGCTGAGTGCTCTCAGCTTTCCTAAGAATGTCATTCTTAACAGGAAAACAAAACCAAAATATGCTTACAGATAGCCTGAAAAGCTAAAGTTGAATTACCTTTTTAATATTTTCTTTTAAGAGGCTTAAGTACATATTACTGAGAAAATGCAACCCGTTTAAAAAACAAAAAACACACTTAGCTGAAGAGGAGATGAAA
Organism: Lanius collurio; assembly: GCA_020086605.1. Classification (NCBI taxonomy): domain Eukaryota; kingdom Metazoa; phylum Chordata; class Aves; order Passeriformes; family Laniidae; genus Lanius; species Lanius collurio. Next base: position 9,437,320 of record JACBWW010000031.1, on the reverse strand, counting down.
AGCTGTTGCTAGGCAACATAGACAAACTATTTATAAAGCTCGAATACACTTTTGAGATGCTAAAATTTCCATGTATGTGGGTTTGAAGAGCAGTGACAACTGCTCCTTAATTACTATTCAAGGTGACAAAGAAAAACAGTAGGCAGCCGTTCCATACCGGGATGCCTTTGGTTTCCAGGATGAGGCTGGGGACGTGCCTGGCGGAGAGCGCGGCGCGGATCGCGTCCTGCAGCCGCTTCACCAGGCTGCGGCTGAAGGCGTGGCTGGAGGCCATCTTCAGGAACAGGATCACCCTCTCCTCGCCATCCTTGTTGTACTGAGGGACACACAGGCTGTCCGACACCTCCTCAAAGGCTTCCACTTGTTATAGAGAAGGCAAAATTCACAAGGAATCAAAATTGTATATCAGAATAAGTTATTAATGTGAAATATGGAATGTGAAATACAGCAGACTGTAATTTGTATATATGTTCAAATATGTTATGTTCAAAGTACACCCTGGCAAGTCTCATGACATCTTGCTCAAGGAAGGTGCAAATTAACATAAGAAGTGAAGGCAAGCCCAGAAGAAATGACCTCAGTCAGATATCCATCTGACCCATCAACCTACTATGAGTTCATCCTACCCAGCTAGGAAATCCTTTCCATCTGAAAGGAGTAAGAGATAGGATCTGTTACTCCCTGGACACTGCTGATGAGTGGACCTATTGCTTAAGACACTTCATTTTAATCATATAAGGATTTCTCAGAAAAATCATCATCTGAACAGGTCCTTTACCAGAAACGCTGAGATGGGTTACTGGAAACATCAACCAAAGCACAAAGAGAATCCTTGGACACATCAACATCTAAATGGATCCCTGATCACTGGACCAGAGGATCATCAAAAGTGAAAAGGACAAAAGATTTCCAAGCCAGGAGCAAGAAAAACAGTATAAAAACTGGACTCAGACACCTCAAAGGTGTGCACTGCCTCTCTGAACTGCTGGTGGTCAGAGCTGTGTATGTGTCACCCAGAGCCAAGAACCTGGGCTTGGCCCTGCTTTCCTTTATAGTGGCTTATTAAGATTGTTAATTTGTTCAAAAATAAATTCTGTTTGTTTTTATATTAATAATTTGGCTTGCGCAAATTATTAATTCGATTTAATTGACATTTCATTTATAACACACTGGAAATGGAGTCCTTGTTAGCACTTGGGTTGGTGGAGGGCTCTGGGCAAGCGGGTTTTGTGGTTGTGTTGAGAAATAATAAAAAAAAAAAAAGCCTCCCCTGCATGGGCAAAGCAAGCTGAGACTGCCTGGGGTGTCCTGCACTGAGCTTCACCCACCCCTGGTGGCTCTGAAATTTTAACTCCTATGTTTAAGGAGCATTTAGGTTCATAACAAAAATTTGTTATTATTTTTGAGATGGATAACAAGGTTTTACACTAAGCCATTTTGCTGGCTTTCCTCACAGGCCCCACTGCAGCACAGACAGCAGACTAAAAGTGCCTGGTGACACCAGAACAAGGAGGCAACAGGTCCTTGAATCTCAGATTAGCACCTTTGCAGGGACAGTTTCCCCACCTGTCACAACACAGTCTTTGAAATACAAAGCATAAGCTCAAGAACTACTCCTAATTATCAGGAAAGGTACAACAAAAACAGTGTCAGGGGCTTGCCTTTAGAGGAAAAAGAAAAGCCTGACAGGTTAGGGAAGAAAGAAAAAGCCTGCTCCATAAAATGTTGCTTTTGTATATCACAATGAGTCATCTCCCACCCTACAGACACTTCAGGAAAGCAAGCAGTTTCAAGTTTACAAAATCAAATTTTACTGATATACTCTGCACTGTCTCATTTGAAAAACAACAACTCTGTTCTTACTTAATCCTTCCATCACCTTTATAATGCTTAGATTTCAGATTTAAGGCAACAATGTCATAGCTGGAAGAGGTAGAAAGTTGATTTCATACCTATGTTATAGATTTCAGAACTTCCAAATCTTACTCCATTTGGATTTAATGTACCATCACTGAAAAATCAGACAAACAAAAACATTTAAGTGTGATTACAGCCTGATGAAGAGGAAAAATTGATGCAATTACCAAGTCTCTCTAGTGAAAGCAAAACCACATTAGAAACAGAATTGTAAGAAAATTTTGAGTCAAAAAGGCATTTTACTCATCAGAATGAATCTGTACAGAGAACAGCAACATTATTAATTCACTCAACTTTGTTTCAAACAGCAACTTTGAAGTGCAAACAGTAAACTCAGCCCCAATTGTGATTTGTATGTCTGTGTGATCACTGACACAGGCACAGCCTAATCCCTTCTGTAATGAAGCTTTGCTGTAAAACAAGATGATGGCAAAGCCAAGACCACCAAACAAGTTTCCCAGTTCACCACCTTGAAAGTGCTGCACTCTCAATCCAAGCTGCTGTAACCATGATGAACCATGGAACACAAAGCCCAGCCCAGCACTGCCTCGTGTTCATAAACACAGAACTGGGGTAGAACCTCAAAAGGAGCTCCCACCCCTCAAATCCAGCTGCTCTGATTAACTAAGGTTGAAATCCACAAGATGGGATTTAATCAAATTAATATAAAGCTAACAAAGGTGACAATTGTGCACATTTACTCCTAGGTGAAGAATGCCAAGTTTCAACACCTATTTACCCCAAACACCCCCCCAGAACACTTTACCTGCGACCCAGCATGACAATTCCTCCAGTCTTGGGATTAATTTTGCAGTAATCCCCGTGGGCCCAAACACCTGGAGGGGAATGGCAAAGGTTAAGCAGCTGATTTCTTTTCCATCCAGTCACAGCAGACATTGTGTAACTCAACTGGCATTAACTGAGTGAAACACAGAAATACAACAGGTATTCACTGAGAACTGCCCACAGCCAGGGTGACAGCACTGAGCTTCCCAAACAATCCACACCACATTTACTACAAAGAACCAGCACACCAAGGAGCAGCTCAGGAATTGGGATCAAACCCCAGGTCATCTTCTGATTGCTTGTTTGCATGACTACACAGCATTCCTTACAAAACCAGTGAATAGCTGCTCTGAACACCACACTTTGAATTGCTGAAAGTATCTTCCACAAAAGTAACAACACCTCCACCTTGATTCATTGTCTTTCTTGATCCATTTTTTAATTATGCACAATTCTGTAAAAGAAGCTTCCTGGGCTTGTGCAATAGGTATCAACAACCCCCTAGGGAGCTTCTGTGCTTACTGTTCTTGATTTGTGTTAATGCAAAATCAAGTCTGACTTTTCATTATTATTTAAGATTGATACTGCCACAGCAGCCTGCCAAAAGCAGAAGTACAACCCAATTCTACTCAAGTTTTTTCTGAGGAAAAATACCAACCTCAATTATTTGCACATAAGACCATTTTCTAACTTAATTGTTACAATCTCAATCCCATTTACAAGGAAAGACAGAAAAGAGAGATCCAGACAGAACCTCAGTGATTTCAGTCTTTAAACCATTACACATTTTTTTTCTCTGTTTACTGCTGTCAGGCTAACATGCAGACTGCAACTTTCACATTCCTCAGCTTTCCTGTATGATTATCTCCTGCTGCACATCCTGATTTTTCTTGTCAGTTGACACTGCATTGCTGCTATTTATTAAAAAAAAAAAAATTCCACATTTGAAAAACAGCAGCTGGACGTCTTGCTCCTAAATATCCCTGCCCCAGAGGCACCAATGATTTTGGCACTGTTGTGCCACAAAAAGAAAGGCCCTGGATGAGCAGAATCCTCCACAGTCACCAAGAAAAGCCTCTGGCCCACAGGTGCCTGTCCTTTTATTCTGCAGAAGACTAAGGATGCAGAATATGCATGTCTGAGGCAGTATATACTTAATAAATATTTAATCCTCATGCTAATGAGGTAGCAGCTCAGCACTTTCCCCTTGGGATTCAATCCTGTAGCCAGGCAGGAGCAGCCTGGCAGAGGTGCAGCAGCACTCATTAATAGCTAATTGCTGCCTGACCTATTCAGCACTTCCATTTCACACCCGTGCCAAGCACTGTGCCTGCACTGCAGACTCTGACAGGCAGCTCTGCCTCATGAGAGCAGCAGCAAAATGGGATTAGAGCTTTGCAGAGATCCTTACTAGTTTGATTTGGATCTCTAGCCAAACAAAGCACAAGAAAACAGAGGGAGATATTATGAAACACCCTGAAGTTCTCACCCTGGAAATAAGGACTCAAAGCTGCACCTGTGGCTGCCATTGGGTAGCAGCAAATGAACCTGTGCCTTCCCTTCCAGCCTGCATCACCCAAAGCCCTTCATTACATACCTGGGAATTTTGAAAAATAAGCTTTTCTGTATTTGTTCCCATTCTCATCGTTCCAGAAGTGTGTGGGTTGACAGGGAATAGGCTTGGTACAAACCAGCTCTCCACTTTCACCCCAAACTGGTTTTCCTGTTGACAAAAAAAGAGTTATTTTCCACATTTCCTTTCTGTAAAGAACAGTAACAAAGCAAAGAGCATCTACACTTATTACTTTGTTGTTGAAGTTAAGATCATCTAGCTGCTGTATTTTCTAAATGTACACAGTATTTTGGAGCATAGCTACCTTCATCATTCCATGCTTCTACAGCCATTCCAAGATTCCTGGCCTGAATTTCTCCTTTGTAAACTGGAACTGTAACATTGTGACCCATGAAACATGAGATTATATCTGTTCCACCTACAATAAAAGAAATCCATTTAGAACACACAGTATTTCTTGGAAAAAGCAAACATGAAAACTACATAGGAACTCTGAAACAGCCAACTGCCAACCTTTGCCAAAGGCTTCTGATCCACACGAAGCAGCACAGAACAAACAGCATTATCTAGGATGTTGTGACTTTTATTAAAAGGTTTTCCTCCTTACTTTATGTATCTTGTTATATGCACATGCCTTTCATGCAGAACTATCCCTTAAGGCATAACTTTTCTCCTTTCAACAGTCTCTTTAATCTCATTTAAGGCAATTTCCATTTATAGGAGAGAGAAAATAAACAGGCCCTACTTTACAGACTTCAGATATTTACAGAATTACTTAGAAATGTTCTCTTGTTTGTTTTCATTAGTTTAAAGTAACCAGTCAAGCTATTCCACTCAACATTTACTTAGCTTTTATACTTTATCAGCATGGGAGGAAGGGAGCCAGCCCTTCAGGATGAACAGTTATCTTAAGAAAAATAGATACTGTCAAACTGCTTACTTAACTGCAATATTTATAGTCTTTCTAGGACTTCATGGAAGAGAATTAAGACACAAATCAATCATGTTAGCTTTTCTCAAGAATAGGCTTCTGCATTTGAGTCTATTAATGTCTGTAGTAGCAAGTTCTAGATTCAGCACTACTCTTACTGAGCCCAGAGTCTGAGATAACTTCAGTAGCAGAATTGTCATATTTTAAAAATCAAACTGAGTTAAAAAGCCCTTTGAAAAAGTCAGTCCTGGTTACAAAGCAAAATGAGGAGTGCTGTGGTGGACCTTATGTGACCAGAAGTTGCCTCAGCTAGCACTGCTCACAACAAACTGCACAGCATGGGGGCTTGATATTTCTCTAATTACATAATCTACAAAAAAAATGTGTCTGCAGTGCCAATTATTTGGCACAAAAGAACTGAAATGGGAACTCTCCAAGAGGTATTTTCTGCTAAAGTCAGCTATTTGCAGAACAGTATGTTCTGTAGGTTAATAGACTCTTTGCTTGATCTCACCCTGCCACCCCTAAGGACAGCCAGTCAAAATAAATGATCCTGCTTAAAATCCAAAACATCCACCAAAAACACTTTGGAGTGCCTGAGTTTCATTATGGCACAGTGAATTATGCAGAAAAACCTCAGCACTAAAAAGACAGCTCATTCCAGTTAATAACCAATCCCAAATGATGCAAAAGCCTAAGCTTCCCAAACACACAGCACAGACAAGCAGAGAATTCCTGGGATGCTGCAGCATAAAAAAGTCTCACCTGAAATGGATCCCAGGAGGACACTGCTTTTTATGTGTTTGTAGACATACTCATAGCTTTGAGATTTGAGAGGAGATCCTGTAGAGAGGATAGTGTGGAGTGTTTGGAGATTGTGTGTTTCACCTTAAAAAGGAGAAAATCAACACAGGTTAAGGCAGAATTTCTGCAAGTGTTTGGAGCTATTTGTCACCACAATCCAGAATAATTACATAAAGGACTGCAACAAGATAGGGAGCCAGAACCAGAAGAGGAAAGGTAGGAGGGAGGACAGAAGGGATTCACCAGCTTTTTGAAGCTTACATGGTTTTAAATTTTTCTCTTCTAGCACAGCCAGCCACTTTGCACCCGTTCCAAGGATGGTGATCCTAGAGGGAGAAAAAAGTTTACATGTTTTGCATATTTAAATATGCTAAGATTCTAAAGACCTGCAATTCCCACTTCAGTAAGCAGAGGCTGTTACACACTCTCTATGTGGATTAGACAAACAATGCAGCCTCTTAAAGCTTTCTAAAGTGCAAGGCACATCCTTTTGAACTATCAAACTCAGTCAGATCACATGTCATCTCTGCAGCTCTAGAACTTTTAACTCCATCTTTAAATATTAAGCAGAGCTTTCCCATCTCAAAGACATTCACATTTACAGGAATTTGTAACTGCTTCAAAGACATCACAAAATGTTATAATGTTTACTTGATTAATGGGCCATAATTTTCCAAGAGTGCCTTGGTTCATTCTTAAACAGCAAAACTTTGCCATTTCAGGGCACAGTTTGACAAAAATTACTTTACTCTGGGACAGCAACCAGTGATTTTTCTGGACACACTTATTCAGCTTCCACTGGTGAAAACTTGAGCTGCCTGTGCCTAAATCAGCAGGAAACTTGGCCCAACTGAACAATTCAATCCTGCCCTTGCAAGGTGTAGGCAGAGCTCTTCAATACAATAGAATTAAAACTTGTAACAAAGGCTGTGTTTCTTCCATCAATGGAAGTCCCAGTTCAGTGCTGCTGCTGACAGGAAATCCCCTTACCTGCCTTCTGCTGATTCATTTTACATTACAGCAATAAACTCACAAAAATGCCCAGTGATAGATGAGGAAAAGGGACACAGCCTGAGCACAGAGCATGGGCAATACCAACACCAGCAGAGCTTACATAAGATCCTGCCAGGTTGGCTTTGGCTCCAAAGGCAGGATGGAAGGGAGGACACTGTTCCAGGCAAGGAGAGGGGGCTATTTCAGCACTCCCAGAAGGGGATCTCTGCCATTCTCAGGTAGAACAGGCTCCCTGCACAAACAGCAGTGCGTAAAGCAATTGATCAGGCACATGGGAAGGGCACCAGAGAGGCACAGAATGGTTTGGACTGGAAGGAACCTTAAAGATCATCCAGTTCCAACCCCTGCCATGAGCAGGGAACCTTCCACCACAAGAGCCCACAGCCCCTCAGTTACCCTGTACCTCAACCATGGGAACTATTTTTACTCTTGTGTAACATCTCACTTTCCTTCCATGCCTCAAATCAGTGCTTATTTTACATTAGAATACAAAATGCTTCTCTATTTTAAGCTCTTTGACACTTCCTCTACAGCACATGTAGAGCCAAATCTCCAATTATTTCCTTCCAAATGCTACATAACTGCATTTAGGCACCATCCCCCAATTCCCTTGCACAGATCATTAATGGATGCCCACTTGAGTCATCCTTGCCATGCAGGATGAGATACCCTGATGATACCCTGAGAAGATGCTCCCTGAAGGGAAGTGTGCTGTGTCTTAGGAGAAGAAGGTAGTCTTCACATGTTGAAGCTTTTTTTTTTAACATATTTAACATAAGAGTGAGCTGGGAACAGACTGCATGATGAAGTAGCACCCAGATGGCCACCACTTTTAGCGCCAGATTACAAAAGTGAGACATGCAGACACATTTATCTTCACTTGATTTTGGCATGTGGAAACAATGCTTAAAAATAAGCTGGGTTTTTTCTCAATTCTCATTTTTTTGCCTGTTGTTCTACCAGGGTTTCTTTGGGGGGTGAAGCATGGCTGAAGTTTGTGGGTTTCTTTTGTGCTTTCTTTTTACTGGAAGCATTCTGACTTGGCATTAAGCTTCAGTTGTAATAGCCAGAGACAAAATGTCAGTCTTTAAATATTACATGTCACAAAAGACAAGTGAAGTTTAAATTATTAATTATGTAGAGTCAAAGTGAACCTTTTGTCAGCCACTTTCTACCACAAACAATTTTAATTAACAATTAAAAATGACACTTGTTTTCCTGGTATTAAAATTCAAATCTACTCCTTACATCCAGTTGGCAAAATAGCAAAGTTACAAAACAACCCCCCCCCAAAAAAAATCAAAGTTTAACAAAGTATACAAAGCTAAACGCAATCAAAGGGTTTTACAGCTGTTTCTCTGCTACCTGCCATTTCTCTAGGCTTCAAGAAAGGGTGCTGTGAACATTTTCAGGCACAAAAAAATGGTACAGAACAATTACTGAACAGCTTATCAGCATGAATTAGGCATTATAGATTAAAAAGCAAAATATGAAAATATAAGCAACCCTTGCTGAGCCTTTACAGTCAATTTGTGTCTTTAAGTCAAAGTTCTATATTAAAATCTTATGTTAAGCTGCTTGAAAAAAGAATTCTTATTTACTAAGTTCTGAGTGTGCTGAGAAATTGCTCTTCAGGTTGCTCCCAATTACTGCCTTTTGAAAAGGCTGCTCTTGAAAACTACTGAACCAAAAGTCTTTATTTGCCTGGAATTCTAATACCTGACTCAAATTTGAAACAATCAACTCTTTGTCTCTCCTGCTCTCTCAGAAAAATGTTTTAGTACAAATTTCTAAGAGCAGTTCCACTCAAGGCTAAGCCAAAAGATAAACTGTGTCATGCTGTGAGTTCCTGACCAAAAGAACATCTTCAGGGAGGCTGCTTGGGTCACTGGGACAGGAGGCAAAGCCATCACCCTTTATTTAATGCTGCATACATACCCTAGTCTGTCAGTCAGGTCCCAAAGCACATTTGGTGAAGGAATTAGAGGAGATCCATCATACAGGACCACTGAAGCTCCTGTAGCAAGTGCAGTCACCAGCCAGTTCCACATCATCCAGCCAATCTGGAGGAGAGAAGAAGCCTCCATGAGTTTGTCAGCTCACTGCCTGCAGTCCTGGCAGCTCCAGCAGTGCTGGCTGCTGGCACAGGGGCTACAGGCAACTCTACCAGGAGGGACTGGGGCAGATTCTTGGCAGAAGCTGGACCAAAGCATGATCCCTGTCTGTCCTCATGCAAGAGGTGCCACCTTCCCCCCCCACTTCCCTTGCCTGAAGTTTTCCTGCTGTTAAACCCACACCACTGATTTTGTGTGACTGCATGATCCAAACCTCAGCAAATAAGGCTGAAGCTCTGCTCATCCTCCCACCTGTCCCAAGACTGCATCAGCTGCCTGTCCCTGATGGATGCTCATCTAACTGAGCCTTACAAACACCTAATGAGATGGGGACTCCATGCCTCCCTGCACACACAGCTGTAAAGCACGAGTCAGGAGACAGGACAACTTGGAGACAAGGCAATTACCATGATCCCTCCATGGAGACATTCCAAACTGACTAGTCATGTTAAAGATCAGAAAGGAACTCATGAGGAAAGACATCAGCCTTCTCAAACAGCTACAGTCACAGAAGTCTTAGAAATCTTTTTATTTTTAATCCCAGCATTGGAAAAAACACAACCCACCACATAACTGAACTCCACACAGATGAGGTTTATCCCCTTTCCTTTATTAAGCTTAGAGCTGGGCAGCTTCTTTCCTCACAACCAAAACAGAGACATGACAAATTCTCATCTTCAGTATGACCTAGCCCTGCAGGAAGGTGGAATCTGACTTGTAGGTGATATTGATGAGGCAGCTTGATCAATAAACCTAAGAGACTAAAAATCAATGCATTTTCCTCACCAGCTAGGTCAGAAATTTAACATGGGTTTGACCTATCATCAGAAAAGGTCCCTGTTGCATTTTATTATTTCACCTGATTTTTTAAACTCAGGACAATCCCTTGCAGTAAAAAAAAATTAACACACAAAGAAATGTACTTGTGGATTTGTATGAGAAGCTGTGCCATCTTTATAGGGAAAATATATTACAGTGTTTTTAAAAATGCCTTAAGCCCCACTTGCCGTTGTGTAGTACATAATCACATCACTGCTGGTCATGTTGCCATGAAGGATGTGTTCCTTCAGGTGCTGTATGAGGGTGCCCTGGAAAAACAGGGAAAGGAAAACACAAAATCACATAACTGAAAAGCAAAGCTCCGACAGCACATTAAGACTTTAAAAATACTAACAGAGTCAATACCTTGTAGCATGTACTGCAGGATTAAAGCAAGTATTTCCTTTAACTACAACTGAAGTAAATCCCAGGGCCTATCTAACAGCAGCAGCAATTGCATTCTCCATTTTCTCATGTAACTTTTCAGCCTCCCTCATTAGACCTCAGCAATTCCCACTGCACACCACTTTTAATCCATGGAATAAACAACTTCCTGCCCTTCCAAGTGCACACAGCCATCAGAGCTGCAGAGGGCTCCATGCAGACCCTCATTTTAACAGCAGGCTTTCACCAGTCGTTTTCCCAGAGAAGCCCTTTGACAGTTTCATTGTCAGTGTGTTTGGGCAACAGGAGGAGTGAAGGACTGAGAGCTGCTATGAACTGCAGCAGCAGCTAAACATTAGCACTGTGTATCCAAATTATCTTACCTATTAACATCTAGGAGACAAAAGACCTGACAATACAGATCTCTTGTAAACACTGGAGTGACTAGAAATGTGAAATGTCTCACTGCTCAGAGCATCAATATTAATAATGGCCTTAAATGTATTACTTCCTTTTGTTGGAGGTGCTGCTAAGCCACCTTCCTGATCATCATTAAAGCATAACTTGTTGGGATAAATAAATTTACAGACTACTTCATTAAGTCACTTCACTGCAGTGACAAATTAATGTAGCCAATGTTAAAATAAAAAATGGTTTTTGCATTTATGCAAGTAGTCATAGTGAAACTATTAAGAGCCTCATAAGCATGAAACAAGATTTACACTGAAAGAAAACAGATTACAGATAAACACTCGAAATGAAAAAGGAGAGTCATAAAACTGGCACACGCTTCAGGAGAAAAAGCAGAAAACATTAAATAAAAATAAAGGAGTAAATCTTATTTTCACTTCACTGCTCAAAGGAACCAGGTCTGAATTCACCTACTGCTGTTTGATCACCTTCAGCTGTCACAACGCTGCCATCTAGCTACAGCTACCATCTTCTACAGCTGAAAATCACCCAAAAAATTGGGTTTTACAAACACTGTGTCAAACTGAATTGGTAAGGTTGCCAGAAGAATTGCAGGTGTTAACATAATTACTGCATTTATGAAGGAAAGCACATTGTCCCTGCAGGAGATTCTGAAAAAGCCACACAAAATAGCAAAACCAAAAGTAATATTCAATTAAAATAAATATTGCTTTTCTTTTTTCCTTCATTTAGTTTTTGCTACTTCACAGTTTTGGAACCAAAAGGGGATTTTTAACAATGACTTTAGGTACAGGCTATGAACAATTTCCCTGCAAAACCTGGTACATCTCAGGCTGGAAACAAAGGGACTCTGGGAAAAGGCAGAGCTATTCTAAAGAACTCAAAATGCTCTCTCAAGTTAATTTATAGGACTTGTTTATTTATAGGACTTTTACAACTCTCCAAATAAACCCCAAGCATTTATCATTTCACAACAGATTTGGCAGCTGATAAAACTCCCTGCTTGTCCTCTTCAGGACCAACACAGGGCTGGAGGAGTGCTGAGCATGTGGAGTGCTGCAAAGCAGCAGGCACAGCTGCTCCTGAGCCCCAGCACAGCCCAGGAGGGACCAGTGCTAAGCACTTACACAGCTGAGAGAGCCAGGAGCAGCTACTCAGGGCTGGCCTCAAAGCAGCAGTGCTCTCCAGCAGTGCTCAGGGAGAGTCTGAGCATGAAACATCCTCCAAGTGATTTGCCTGCAGCTACACAAGGAACCTGCAGCAGTGCAGAGGTTTAAGCTCAAGCCTTGCAAGTCCTTGAGATGGACAGACATGAGCCTTGAAGAGCATTTTACCCCAAAAATTCTCTCCTTAGGTAGCTGGGAACATGGAATACCTGGAAGGAGGGCTGGTATGAAGAACCAATGCTTTTAGGACTAAAGAATAACAATTACTAATGTCTTTCTGCAGCACATCCAACTGGCCAAAACCATACAGCTTGGCTTCCAGGACCAAAAAAGAGCCTGCTCCTCTGAGCCACCATTTTTAAATCATCCCCCATGACCTGGCTTAATTTTCCTTATTTATGTATGTCATTTCACTGTGTAGCAAGAAAACAGATCAGAAACATACTGCTCAATTAGATAAACTGTGAATTTAAAGTAAGCTGCCTATTGGCATCTAAAATCAGTACAGTAACAAGACAGCATTGAAGCACACTATAAATAAACAATAATGGAAATCTCTTCACCAAAATGTCATCTCTTCTTGCTGTTTTCACTACCAAAAACACTTGTTTTAATCTAAGGCTGGAAAATAAAACAAAGACAGTAGGCTAATTCTGCTTTTTTAAAAACCAAATCAATGTGAATCATCCTATTAACTCCAGTGGATACAAGATTAAGCCAAGAACAAACAGACAAGCCCAATCAAGTGTGTAAAGGACATCTAAGAATTTATTTGTGTAGGCCCTATTCAAACTGACTTACAATGGATGCAAACACTGAGGTTCCTAATGCAGCAATTTGCTTGTAGTCCAGAGGTGTTAGCACCAGAAAAAAATCATCCTGCACCACTACAGAGCTGCTCAGTGTGAACAGTATCATCACAAACAACAGATCCTATTCATCCATCCATCCCCTGCTCTCCTCCCCAGCAAGGATGAGTAGTCTGGGTCTAAACTTTAAGGTAGCTCTGTGCATGATTCAGCTAGAGAGCAGAGTCATCATTCAGGGCAAGCCAACACAGGTAACATGGGAAAAGAAAGAACTTTTGCAAGAGAAAAGTCCTATTGTCTGATCTACAGCTATTTTTCATCTCTACTGTTTATCATCCATCACCAAACAAAATATCTGTCCTGTTTTTGCTTATCCACCTCTGCAAGTACTTAACCAGTCTAAAGCCAGCACAGCTTCAAAACAGCTGTCAAACTTCAAAATCCACCTCCTTTCTTCTTCACAAACATTGGATTTGTGTCCCAAAGGGACCATTTTGTACATCACATGCTACCTGGTATGATCTCCTACTGATAATATATAAAGCTGAGTGTTTACAACAGGCAGCAGGGGATTTGTCTGTGGGCAAATCCTCCAGTCCTTGCCATCAAAGAGAGGCAAGAACACACACACTGTGGGCACAGCATCAAAGGATCCTGCCCTCAGGCCACCCAGCCCTGCAGGATGCTCATCCTGACTTGCAGAGCAAACAGCAGAAATGATGGACTCTGGCTAAAAGTTGTGCAGTTCTATTTATACACATTGGTACAAATGCTCCAGACAACCCACCCTGCCTGCCTTAAATGGAAGAAAAACCTGCCCTGTATTAAGGATTATGGCAGAATTAAAGTTTCAACACTGCTGCAGTCACTTCCCCTACTTTAAAAGCTTTAGAACATCAATAGCAAGTGGAAAGCATGTGAGCAAGGGGCATTCTGGCACCAGTATCAGCCATTACCTTCAACCACAACAAGACACTGCCTAAAGCAAAGCTTCCATACAAAGCAAAACCTACACTCAAAGAGATGCCAACCTTCTGGCCTCCTTCATTAAAAAAGATTGATGAGGATAACACACTCTGAACTGATAAACACAAAATAAAGTTCAAGGTTAAAAACTATCTAGATAATAAAAACTGCCAAAACTACCTATGGGCCTCAAACTAACAGTGTCCAAAAACCAGTTGCAAACACCCAAGTTCTTTGACTTTTCTTCTTCAAGTATCAGGCCACTTCTACTGGTGCTTTTGTGAATGACACTTGCTCCCAGGAAACACCTGGAATCTGAAAGGCCTCCACACTGACCTCTAAACCAATGTATTTTATATCCTTATCCACCCACACTTGCTTTCAAACAGCCACTAACAAATAAAAAGATTCACTGCAAGTTACTGAGAAACTGTCAGCAATCAAGTCTTCCTTAAAATACATCATGGTGTGATACTGTTAAAGGAAAAGTGTAACCCAAGCAGTTAAGGATAGACAATGCAGCTCCAGGAGGGAGGACCTACCCCTGCTGAGTGAACCATGCATTTTGGGGCTCCTGTGGTGCCTGAGGAATACATGATAAAGAGAGGATGACTGAAAGGTAGCTGCTCAAACTCCAGCTGGGGAGCCTGGTCTCCTCTCCCAGTGGCAAGGAAGTCTTCTAAAAATACACTGCATAAGAAGGGGAGAAAAAAAATGAACATTTCAAAACTTTCTGAAAGCATTTCCCCAGCTCATGTGTAAGATCACCTCTGTACCCAGTAGTGCTCCCATTACCTGTTTGGAATCTTGGAAATATCTATGGCTTCTCTTGAAGATACATATGGAATCACCACCACTTTTTTTAGGTCTGGAAGCCCTGGAAGAAGGAAGAAGAGAATTATTCCTTATCTTCAGTTACATAACCAAAGGTCTTTTCTGCCTGATTGAATCATACAGTGAAATGCACTAAGTAACAGAAATAATTCTGATGCACTGAGTATTGAAATCCCAGAGGACTAAATTGTTACCCAAAATGTAATTTCCTCAATGCTACCAGCCTTTTATGTGTAAATCTGCAAGCTTTAGTGCTGTAATGCCTCCCCACTTGTCTTCAGCAGCACTTTGCTTGAGCTCAAAAACACCATGATCAGCCCCTGCTTCTACTGTTGGCCAATTTCTGATGATCTATTAAAGTTAAGCAAGCAAAAGACTTAAAATTACAGAACAGATTTGGGTAAAAGCTGAACGGTCTTTTCTGAAAGTCTCAGTGGCCACAGTGACAAGGTAGAGAAGGAAGGACAGCAACAAGCAGTGGCAGTGCAGGCTCTGAGTGCTCACAGAACTTCAGACCAGGTGGGATGCAGTGAAATACCTTTTACCACCCTCAGCAGCTTTTCCAAGTGGTTGTGCTCTTTGCCATTGTATATAACAGCTTCGACAGAGAAGATGAGCTTAGGCTGAATTTGGGAAAACCTGTCCAGTACACCCTAGGGACAAAGAGAAAAATGCATCAAAACATGAAATTAAACTGCTACAGGAGGAAACTTCAGTGGGTGCTAAATGCAAATTTCAATTCAAGCAAGGAGTAAGGACAGGAATTAACAGCAGAGTTGTTAAAAGACTGCCTGCTTGTCTTTCACTCACACAAGATCTCTGAAGCACAACGGGTTTGTAACAATCTATTTCATGACCCCCAAACAGATCAACCAATGATAAAACCCCCACAAATCACAGAACATCCTTTATGGAAGGGCCAAGCTCACAGAGTTCTCCAAACAGCTGAAAAAAATCACCTTTCAAGTCAGATTAGACTCATGGACAAAGGACAAGCAGCTGTGCTGTGAGCAGGAATTGGGCACCCGATCCCCATGAAGGTGCCCAGGACTCCCCAGCTGCACCTGCAGGAAGGGGCTCCACGTGCCCCAAGGCTGCTGGGGGGAACAAACACCAGTCCTGGGGGAGATGCATTTAGGTGGTGAGGTGGCCCCTCACAGGAACTGGCAGTTTTGCTCTGCCACCATCAACAAAGGAAACATCACCACTGTTTTTTAGCAGAATAAATTGATATTGAACACCCACAGATTACCAACAAAAGATACCACAGTTCCTTTACAATCTCCATGGCACAGCACATTCAAATGCTAAATGTTCAGGTGTCTCCTCCAGCTTACACTGTGTTCAGGAGTTTACCACAGCTATCATCCTATTTGATTTTAAAACCTTTCTGGCATTGACTTTTTTCCATGTACACTGTATGCAGCAGCCTACCAGAAATGGATCTTTTTGTATTCAACAGCAAGAAGCAAATCCTTTCAATAAAAGCTCTCAGCACACTGAGGTTCCAACCTCCCTAGCTCCATTACTTGAAGCATTAAGAACCACAAGATTACACAATACTGTAAAATTGCCAGCTAACTGTTCAAGAACAATCTCCTAAATCATGCTGCAGAAATCAGACTTGAGTCATCTGCTTATTCTTCCCAGCATTCTTTATTCTTCTGTTTTCTGTTTTGCCCTCTGCTTTGCAGCCAAAGTGAGAAACAAATTCTTACCAAATCAGAAGATAAAAGCAAAAACATCACAATCAACTTATCTCTGTTAAACTCCTTTCCAAGCTGGGCTGCTCAGCATTGCAAAAACATCTGCTGCAAAAGGACAGGAGTCCTTCTTGATTATTTCCCCACGCTGTGTCCTCAGGAAAGCTCCCTGAACACTACAGGTAAGGTACAGGGATAGGGCTAAATATAAATGTATGTGCTGAGAATGTCACTTAACAGCTTTCCCTCTTATCAAAGATGTGTTTCCTTTTCCTTGTTCACCTTATAAGAAAATATGGTGACAATGCATTGACATTCAAATTTATCAATTACTTTAAAACAAAAAATCACCAGAATCTGGTCTGGTGACAGAAGAGGTTTTCAAGAAGCCCCTAATGTGTTACCTAACAAACTCAGAAATGGAGATTTAACCAATCCACTACAGTTACTCTCTAAGGGAGTATGAAGTCAGATTTCCTGCTTCTTGGGTATATTTTCCTACCTCCTTCTGTGTACCATTTTCCAGGAACAGACCAAGCAGCCACACACGTGCTGTGTGCATTTATACATGTGCACATATCCCCATGCTGAGCACACACATCCCATTTCCATGCTGCCTGATGTTTAAAAACTAAGACCAATGAGCACTAAGGGTGCTCTAAACAGAAGAGTCAAATCTGAAGAGAAGTGTGAATCAGAAGCAGAGATGGCTCCAGTTCTCAGGGTCCTACCAAATCTGCTAACACACCCAGTTAGATTCATTAGCACTGGCAGGATCAAATCCCACAGGGCAGCCTGATATGATACAAAGGCAATACAAGCAGATGGAACATGTAACTGCTGCACTGGAACTTTAATCCAAGCAGATGGCTCAGCAAGGAATTCCTTCCACAAAAAGCTCAGGTGTAGCAGATATGGCTCATTCTACTGCATGAGCCTCCAGTTCAGTCCAAAAAATTGTGCAGGGCCCCATGAACAGAGCTGCACTGACTGTGCTGGAGCTCACCAAAGGCTCCTCACTGCGAGGAGAGTTCCTCTATAAATGTGTACACCCAACCATTCCTCATGCACAGGCCACAGAGCACCCCTTTGCCATTAATTTATGGAACTGGTTAACAGAGTAGAGAGATGAAGCAGCAGCTGCCAAGAGTGGCACTGTGCGTGGGAGGGAGCTCGGTGCCTCTCTGACAGCAGACTTCCTCAACGCTTGAAGCCTTGGGAGGGATGGCATTCAGAGCCTGAAGTGTGTAGGCAGTTCTGAGGAGTGGCATTTCTGAGCTTCACAAAACACATACACACAATTGGATTTAAATGTTGAAAATGCTACATTATTTCTCCAAGCTCAAAAATCGTGGTTTATATTAACAGGACTAATGTAACTTCACAAAAGGAAGAACAGCTTTTCCTTAGGGTGGAAGCCAATGTCTCTGAGGGCTTCTGCTTATATGCCTCAGGGTTTTAGGATCTGAATTCATGCCAACACACATTGCCAAAGGAAAATAAATTATATTGATGGCACTGCAGTTCCAAGGCCAAGCTTCTTTAAAAAGCTATCAGAAAAAAACTAAAATCTGGGCACTGAACTCAACAGCACACCTACATGGATAGAAAATATATCAGTCCTTTGTAATGCAGTAAAGTGAACAATCTTCCCCCACATAAGAGATCAAATCACATTGCACAGAAAACATTCTATACCATCATTTTCTGAGCAAGCAGAAAATATTTGTAGAACAGATTGATCATTACATGCTGTAATGATTTTTTAATCACTTTTTTCCCAATGATACACCCTCAAGTGTAAGAGCATGGAATGCTGCTGCCCTCTAGAGCTAATCCAGGAAGGACTGACTGTTCCATACATTTTCCCAGCCACTGGGGTTAAACACTGAAATTGAGGCTATTATCTAAAAACATCATTCTCTGCACTGTGCAATGCACAAACACTACATTTTTCCTATGTACACTTTTACACAGAAGAACGGGTCAATGCCCCCTCTTAGAAGTGGTTTCTATCTGTTGTTGATGTGTGCTAAAAACTTTCCAAAGGAAGCAGAATATATTCCCAAAGCTTCCAGGGCACATCAGTTTGGATGTCATCATTTCACACACAGCATTTATTTCTACAACAAAAGAAGTTAATCAGGTTAGTGATATTAGCATGAAATCCCTCACTGTTGGCAAATAAAGCCTTGTGGAAAAGACCAACCAAGGTGGTGCTGAGCTCACCCTCACAGGAGGCAAAGGATGGGAATACTTAGGCTAAGAAATTGGAGTGTGGAAATTGGTGTGGCTAAGGAGCCCAGGGCAGGATTTGGGAGGAAGAGCCAAACCTCAGACAACCCTGTTGCACTGCTGCTCATTAGGATATTTAATATAATAAAAGCTCACCAAGACCATGGAGTCCACCTGAAAACACCCAACAGTGAGTGGCTAAAAGCCACTCAAATCACCAAGCAGACAACCAGAAGTGACAACTGAAAACGAGTGGGTTTGAGCAGTTCGCGGCAGCTGGAAAAGCTCCGGCGTTCTCGGCTCTGCCAGGAGGTGGCAGCAAGACTGAAGGGAACAGAACCCATCTGCCACCCGAATTTATCACCCTCGCACTCGTCTGAGACACAGCGAGGGCTGCTCTGCACGGGCACTGCGGTACTCACGTTAATGCCAAAGTCTGGGGATGTGGAACTCCAGATAGCACCAATGCTCGCTGCAGCCAGCATTGCTTCCACTGCATGGATGCTGTTGGGCAAGTAACCTAGGGCAGAGGGAGAATGGTTAGAGATGGAACAACACCAAAAATATATATAAAATATATACAGTAAACAGATTTTAAATATATACACGATCAGTGTCATACCTTGAAGCCAAATCAGTTACACAAGGAATGAGTAATAAATCCATTTATAGAAATATTTGTATCAGGCCTTTTATCTACTACGTTACTCCCAATTTACAAATGTTACTGCTTAATTAGGAGCTTTCCAGGATAAGGGGGCAGCACACTGAAAAGAGTACCTGGGAGAGAGTTTATGGATTAATTAGGGTACCCAGAGACTAAGAATGCAGCAGCATGCAGGGGAAGAGAAGACTGTAGGAACAGCCATGAGAGAAAGAACAAGTGTCTGTAAGGAAAGATTATAAATAGCTCAAGAGCAGAGATTCAGCTTCACAAAGCTAAACGTTGTCTGGTAGACACTGCCAGAACCTTAAACACAAACAAGCAAAACCAGTGTCTCAGCTGATAAGGGAGTAACAGAGTGGGACAAGCTCTGGAACATTCCCACACAAATGTGGCTCTTCAGGTTTCTCTCATTAGCTCACAGCAAGATTGCAAGATTTAAATTCAATTTATCACGACATACAGAATAAATTAATGTCAAGAAAACCAGATTTTAGTTTCAGTGACCTCCATTTGAGCAACTCTCCAGAAGGTGCTGAGTGGCCGAGTCTGACTCTGCACTGCTCAGAATCCAGCCCACAAATGAAAACATGCAGCTGGAATTCACAGTCTACACAGAGGTGGATCAAAGATCTGGAATTTCAGATCACCCTCTTAAAGCAACCAAAAAGATGTTCAACTACTTAAAAAAAAAAAAAGGCACAGGATGGGCTTAATTGTAGTACTCTGACACCTAACAAGAATTCTGCATTTGGAAACAAAACTTAAATGGCAATAAAAATGTTTTTCAACAGCAGTGGTGGGCAGTGAGGTCTTGGGCTGAAGGTGCACTAAAGTTGTTATTTTAGGTGTGGGGGGTTTCCCCCGGCCCGGCTGGATGGGGTCAGAGGCTTAGACCCAAGAAGCCGTAGCGAACCCAGAGAGGTGATCCCGTGAGGAACCGTCTCCCAGGGGGTCGTGGCTTCTCTCAGCCTTCGGCCGGGGTTGCCTGCAGAGGATGCCTGGCTCAGCAGGCTGTCAGCTCTTAGTGCAGAGATTTCAGCTTGGCTCTGCAAGGCAGAACCCCCCTTTGGCCAGGCCCGGATAGAGAGAGAGGAGGAAACTCTCTGGTGGTTCCGCAGAAGCAGCTTTATTATCGCATCTTCCACGAAGGGGTGACCAGGGGCGAGATCCTCCCCGACTCGGGGCAGAGGAGTCTCTTTTATGGGGGTACAGAGGTGGGCGTGCAAGGGTGAGAAACCAATGGGTATTGGGGTATGTTACATACAGTTTCCTAGAGGATCTTGGATCTATCTTTTCTAACTAAAAAGGCTCTTTGTTTCCCCAAGGGGGGCCTGGAGGGGGATAGTGCTACCTCCTTATCTCCAGGCCTCCCTGTCAGGGCAGGGAGTTTGTCAGACCCCGTATCTGGAGATGTTGCAGCTGTCTTTATCTAAACAAGACCGGGGCCTGGCAAACCCTACATCGCACCTCAAGCATCCACCAGACAGCAAACACTCACCAGTGCAAGGCACTTCTCAAAGAAGGGTATTTATGGATGTACTTCTCAGGACAGGAACCAAGGTCACAGATCTTAACAGAACTTTCTGCTACATTAACATTATCAAGTAGGAGGGTACCAAAATGGATTTTTGTGAGGTTTTTCTACACAGCATGAAAAAATCCATCCTTTTTCAACTTTGTAAAAAGTAAACTTGAAAATTAAGTCTTAAAGTGAGATTTCTTCCTCATGCCAAATCTGTGACAGTTTCTTAAGCCAGCAGTGCCACTGCAGCTACTGAAAGCTGCTGTGCTTTTGGGAGTAGTAACTTTTAAAACACCGTTATGACTTAAGCCCAACAAGTTCTGGAAAATACATAACTGTGAATAGAAGCCTCATGCCATGTTAAGATATAAATTACTCCCTAGAACTGTCTACAGCAGATGGTGGTTTGTTCAGTGAAGTTCTTAAGCACATAAAGCACAGCAAAAGCTCATGCCCATAAAAGCATTATTTATTTTGCCATTTTTCACTTGAGGTCAAGGTTGATACAAGCCACAGTATCCCAAAATCTTGGCGATTTTTGTTGCAAGACAAATACTCCTCTCTAAATAATTTGAAATACATGAACCAGAACAGATCGAAATGTCATTTTGTGTGACAAAAGCAGTTCTTTAATTGATGCCAAATATTTCCACTGAGCATTTCTTGGATGGGATCATCAGTGGGGCAGAGTGTAAGGAAAATGGGAAGATCTCTCCCCATGCTTTGGAGCAGTTCTTACTTTTGCCACAGCTTACAAGCTTCAGGTCTGTTCTAAGCAATTCTTTTCACCACTCCTACACAAAAGCCCTCAAGGTAAGAACACAAGTCTCTGCTGATTATTGTGAGCCAGACAATTAAATCATTACTTTCATTTGTCAGCTGGCTTTGAGGTGGTGTTTGAGTCTTGAAGGATGGCAGCCAAAAGTGCCCAAAGGTATGAAACACATGCCAGCAACTGACTCTGCATTTCTGTACCTTCCCCCGAGCCCTGAAGCCTTGCTGCTCTCTGGGATCTCACAGATTTGTCCCAGCACCACCACAGATAAAAATACAGGTCTGTTCTGGCTGGAGATCCTCCAAACACACCAGTGGAAGAACTCATGTTCCTCTTCTCTCAACAGCTAAAGGACACTAACTACTTCTGCCAGTCTTTCAGATTAAAACTGAATTCTCCTTTAGAAATAAGTAAAAGTATAATTTTTTTTCTTCCTCTCACATCTGGGCTTCTCAAGCTGATCACAACTGCCATGCATGTAAAGCTCCCTGCATCTGACTGTGCCCCTCAGATACCAGCACACTCCTCAGGGCACTCAGTGGGCTGACACAGGTCCCAAATGTCTAAACTAGAGGAACAGGAATGTTGCTGACAAAGAGGATGAAAAAGGCAATTTCTTTTGCTGGATTAACATCAGGGAGGAGTCACAGAGCAGTGACCTATGTACAGAAGCTCTGTACTACAGAGAAATAAAGGTACTGCTGATTTAAATATTTATCACATCTGCTCACATATTTAACTAGAGACTCCATGTTCCTTAATATTGCAGCTAAGGATCGAAATTAGGATTTTTCAGCATGGGAAAGGCTACAGAGGGTACTTCTCTATCTCTGCATCTTAACTTACCCCTTTCTTGAACATGATAAGAAAGGTGGAAATTACTTTCTGTTACTAGAAAGAAAAGCACCTTCCTACTTTGGGTGAACTAAAAAGCAATTTGAATAAAGGGCTCAAAACACAGGAGCTGGGAACTCATCAAGTAGGACTATCAGAGTATGACACACAAGCAGCACTCCTCCTGAATTATAAAAATGTATGCATTCTCTAGAAAAACAAACAAACAAAAGCTTTGCCTGACACAAAACCTGTGAAGTCTCTAGGCAGGACAAGTGGTATTTTAAAAACACTGTCTGGGGTTGTTTTTTTTTTTTTTTTAAGAGGCACTTACAGCCTGATCTGCTCAGGACTGTAAGTGCCTCAGCATTTTCTGTCAGTTGCCATTTGCTTAATCTAACACACACCAAGATTACCCTTACACGTGTTCATTTACACTGCAGCACTTCACCAACAGGATAGGTAAATACTGTAGCACAAAATATATAATCGTGCCAAAAACTATGGCAAAGACTAATTTCTCAGTGCTGAGAACACATTCCATGCAAGCACCTAATGCCTTCATAAAGTTTAATAAAGGTGTACTCAGAAACAGAGGCACCCAAACATTGTTATTTACATGGAGAAAAAAAATCAACAGTTTAACTGGGACCCTGCATCAAAGATTTTATCTGAGCCTTAGAAAGGCCACACCAGGAAGAAGAAAAAGAGGGAGCAGCAGCTAAAATATCTTCTCACTGTCTTATCCTATTGAACTACACCAGCTCTCAAACTGAACAGAATTCAGAGAACAGACTTGCAGTTTCCCTTTTCAATGTTAACACAGCATTTCATACTCCTGGAGGACTTGCAAGTGGCCACCCTGGCTAGCATTACTGTGGCCTGAGACTATTAGTACCATGCTAATCTTCTTACAAAGCTAGCTTTAAAACCCACGTAAGCAACCAGGGCTAATACAGTTGCTATAGATAAAATACCAGCTCTAAACAGTGTAATTCACTGATGTTTTGTTGAGGATGTTTTTGTGTGAATGCATGGGGAAGATCAGATTGTTTTTAACTGCTGACTTGTAACAGAGCAAAGCTGGCTACAGGGATAGAGTAGAAGCAACCAGTCCAGAGAGGAGAAACATCGTCCCAGTTTTATTTTATTCCTATTTCAGTCATTGTTATTTGCCAAACAGATGGCCAGTGGGAGCCCAGCAGTACTGCACACACGGATCTGTGCAGCTTGCAGTGGGTATTGTATGCCTCATCCAACTGCTCAAGCATCACTGAAAGACATCTTTAGAGGAAGAAATATGTTTCACAACACATCTGCTTCAATTATATTCACTATTAAGTGCTCTCAGTGATGGAAAAAGAAGGCTAGGATGAAATCAAGCTGAAAAAGTGCTGACACTATTACCTGCCCACCCACTCTCTCCCACCTCCAGCTTTAACCTACTATTACTGTCATGATGCAACCATAAATTGTATTGAACAAACTAGGGGGTATGTTAAATATAATGAGAAGTTAAAGCAGTCTTGACTTAGAGGCAGCAAATCATGGGAGACGAAACTCACAGGAAAACAACAGTAATAGCATCATGTGTGATTCTAACAGCTCGAGACTTCAAGGGAAAGTGTCAACAAAGGGTATCAGAACCTGACAGGCTGACTACATGGTAGGCATGAAGTTCATAGAATATCTCACTTCTATTTAGAAACTGATTTTTCAGAAGCAGTAGAAGCATGCCCTGTGTTACTACTATGAAGCACAGCACGAATTGCCTTTCCCTCTGCCATCTGCTCTAAATTTTGGAACAAATTACATCCCTATAGATTCTGGCAAGTTTCTGAGAGCCTGATTTTTGATAGCACAGCTGGGTGTAGGACTCCAGCTTTCCCACCCAACATTTATCTCTTCCTCTGCTCCCCAGCTCAGTTTGGGGAGCTTCAGCCTCTGACTGCAATGTTACACTTGAGCTCTTCCAAGGACTGCCAATATCCTCTACCATAGCTGAGAAACATAGGAAACAAGTTGAGATACCTTTGAAGAATCTAAAGTACACTACTTTATTACCACATTTTTAACATATCAACTATGTTTTTTAATTTAAATAAGAGGTAGGTCGGTTGCCAAAACAAGATACATTCAAAAATCAGCCAGCCCACAGTGCTAAACAAGACAGCCATTAACTAAAAGGAACTGGTACTAAAATTATAATAGCATTATTAGCAGCACAGGCTACAGCTATGTATTTCAAGACCATGTTTTCTCCAGCTCAGAGTACATTTTCCCTGCTGTTGCTGCTCCAGAAACAGTCAGATATGAACATGACAGCATTAAGGCTGAAAACTGAGATAAAATTAGAGCATCTTCATTCAGACAAACTTCTCAACTTCACTGCATGGTTCCTACCTAATTAAGGATTTAGCTCTAATTCCATGTTAAAAACCAAGCCACCAGCTGTGATAATTTAATGTTTGTCTGCCAGTTCCAGAGAATACTCATACCATATGCAAGAAATGAGTTCTATTGAGTAGATTTACATTTCCAGGTCAGAGCTGTGGGTTTAAAACTTGGTTTTCAAGACACAGGTTCAAGTTTGTAGCACATAGAAAACAAACCAAGAGATTCATCACTTTGGGTTTGCATCATGTAAAAGCCTTTTCTTTACAATGTTTATGTGAAATTTTCTGTGAAACACTATTTCACAGTCATGTTTCTGCAACTCTGACTATTCATTTGCACATTAAAAAAAACAAACAATTCAACCTCCTGTCCCTTAAAAAAATTACTCACCCACAACTCTGTCTCCTACTTTTATTCCCATCTTCCTCATGGCTGCAGCATACAAAGCTACAGCTTGTCTCAGTTCTTCAAATGTAACTTTCAGGATTTCTTCTTTGCCTTCCCCTGAGGAAAGAAAATTAAAGCAACCAGTCAGAAATCATGTCTAGTACAAACAACTAATTCTAGAAGAATAGAAAGCAATTTTAAGACAACAGCTTCCACCAATATATATACTTTTGCTTTTGAAGTTCTTTTTATGCTGCACCAGAGCTTCTTTTTAATGGGAATCAAATATTAATCAGTGGTATTTGTTCACCATGAGGACATTTCTAAAGACAAACATCTGCAGAAACAAACTGGAGAAAGGTGTGCCCTCAAAGGAAATTCATGGTAAATAGACTGCACTCACCAAGGCTAATTTCTAACATGGCAAGAACCTCATTTTCCCTTTTTGCTCAGTTTTCTCATCAGGTCTGGGAAGCAGCCCCAAGCTGCCAAGGTCAGGCTTTATTACAGCAAGTCACTGACTAGAAAATCATGCTCGTACAGGCCTGACTTCCACTGTGCTTTTGGAACATCTGCCTTTGCCAACATAGCACAAAGCAAACAAACTGAACTGGACTCCATTCACCTCTGAAAGGATCTGCAGGGTGTTTTCCCTATTGTACTGAATGTCAGATGTTACATAAGCTGTTAATAAATCACTCGTGAAACAAAATGAGCAAACCTAAATGTTATGAAAGCAAAAATCTGTCACCTTCAACTCCCTTCCTGTACTTCCTCAGTGGGACTCCTGCAAACCATGTGGCCTGTCCTACTTCCACTGTCCAGCACTTCTTAGGAAGATACACAAGCCAAGGATGCCACAGGAAAGGTGAGCTGCACCTTTCTTTGAAGCTCCCATCAGTCTGAGTGCCTTAAGCAGGGAATGATTTTTTCACTCTTTTGCCTTCTTGGACTTTCACACCAATAAATCTGGACTGACACAGAGCAAGGGAGCAGGTCATGATGCAAAACAACCCAAGTCCTTGTTACATGAGGTTCACAAACTGAGCAGGGATTGCCAACGGAGCCTGTGTTCCCACAGAACAACAGGAAGTGAGACATTGATCTTGCTCCATGATTAAAGCCCCAGGAGAAGGGAATCACAAAAGAGATTCACCATGGGAGCCAGTGACAAGTGGAACTGTTTAAGAAAGTTACATTTACACTCCTATGCCCTACAACATCGACACCACTCTCACAAAATCATCCCCAGTGAACACAAACCTGCCCCAGGCCCCCAAACCACCACTCCCACCTGGCAGCAGGGAGTGGTCAAAAAATACTCTGACTTAAGAGGTCTTAACAAGATTAAACACAGCAGAAGGTCATGAAAGAGATGCAGGTGGAAGTCTGTTCACCACAGAGGAGCCAATTGTTCATTCCAGCACTCATACAATAATCAACTAGAAAATAATTTTGCTCCTTTTGCTATCACCACCTGTGATTATGTGACATGCAGCAGTCTCTGGTATACCCCATGACTTCCTAACAAAAAGGACCTACAAAACAATGTAATCACATGTCAAACCAAGCAATTCACTGAACTGGTAACAATTCCTGTGATAATTTGAAGTGACAATATTTAACTTCACTTTCTCAAGTTACCTGTTTAGTTTTTAACGTTAACAAATCAATCACATCAATTCTACACACATTTAGAGTTGACTTATTAATCAATGTTTGGCTTTCAGGTGCTCCACAAGATATACTTAACTATATTGATTTTTCTCTCCACTAAATAATATATAAGCAGCTTTTCTAACAGTCTCAAAATCTGAAAGTGATGAGTCCATTACTCTGAAGCCAGCTTTTGGTTACAAGCCTCATTTCCATCCATCTTTACCAGATCAATTCTTATTCCACCAAAACTTGGTCCCAGATTTCACCATTCTCTTTGAACTGGTAGTTGATTTTAATGTATATGAGATCAGAGAGGTTTCTTTCAATACCCCTCTGCAGTGAAATGCAACTGGTAAGTATTTCTCCAGCAGTAAGCTTACTGAAGGTGATTGCTGTCTCACACAGCTGCTTAAAAACTATTTGTAACTCAAAAACTGGCTCCCATCCATCTAAAGCCAGAAACTAAGATTTTTAACACCTACACAATCAATGCAGAGTTCTGCATCATTTTCTCTGCTAAGGAGCTGCAAGGCCTCCTTGTTCATTGATAAGCTACTAAGAAGCATCACTGCTTGGTCAGTCTCATGATAAGGATTAGGTCCAGCAGAATGCAGCTCCCTAAGGAAGCTCCCACACACCTGCACAGAAGATAATCCCATCCAAAAGAGATTAGAACTGGTTTTTAAAGTTACCAAAGTCAGCAAACAAAAAAATTTTCCTTTTCCATGTTTTAGTGTGACCATCCTCACCAATATACACAGATTTTACTATGCTTGAATCTTCAGTGTAACAAAAGTTAAGACTGAGCTTTAGTGTTTCAGTAAAGTAAAATTCCAAGTCCTCCATGCACATAGCTGTTGTTTGTGTTGTCAAAAGCAGAGTTAATTCCTACCTAAACTCCATGTGGTTCTTAGTATTCCCAACATCAAAGCCATAGGAAGAGGGTGGGAAGGACATTATCAAGCTACAGTGCCAAAATACTTCCTGGAGGCAAACAGTAGGTGAGTGTTTCCAACAAATGTGAAATAACACCTCAAATACCAAGTGCTGTTAGACACAGCATGACCTCCACTACCTTCATGCAGTTGAGCACATTCTAAGAAAACTTCCCTTAGCTTGCCAAGGACTTTCCAGAACTACCTATATTCCCAGAGCATGCTTTGCTGGGGTTTTTTCTGCAGAGCTGTATCACAGATTGTGCAGTGTTACTGACTTGATCACCCTTTTTTCTCCCCATCCAAACCAGTTTATTTCCACATTTCATCAGAGCTGTTTCATAAGGCCTAGCCCTGTGGACAGCAAACACAAGGCATTAATTCTCCTTACTTGCTGCATAGAGTGCAATCTTGTCATTGTCCTTGTGCTTCAGGAGGTTCTCTGCATAGTTCAGACGGCTGCCCTTGAACCATTCAGGGACATCTGCAATACTTTTGGAGGTATCCACCACCTGGAAGAAACATCAGTCAGTCCTGGAGAACTGTAACAGAATTGCTTTTTCACAGCACCAGACAGAAGTCAGCTAATTACACTTCCAAGCTCTTTGCAGACTCTATTAAGCAAGAATCACTTCTCCCAGCTTACAGATGGCTGATAGACACTGAATCCTGTAATTAGAGGCCTGGGACTTTCAATTATTTGTCAACTGTCACAAGCAAATACATCATTATAACAAACCTAGGGAAAGTTCCTTGCTGACAGTTCTACCCTTGGACCAGCCTTTAACACAGAAGTAAAGCAAACCACTGTGACTACATCCACACCAGGAGATCCACACAGACCCCAGCAACACTGGGGGTTTGCCCCAGGAACACCCCAAACAGGAACTGAGCTGCAGCACATCATAACTCTGCCAGCCCACAGGGCCCAGCCTCCCTCACAGGAAGGTGTGAGCATCCACTCTTCCCCACCGTGAGTCAGGGTACACAGAGACCAACAGCAGGAACTCACACAACAGTAAAAATCAAGATCATGAATTGTTCAGTTAAATGTAACTGAAGAGCTCCAGCTTTTTACTCAAGTTCTCAGTTTTTTTAGGATTAAGAGGATCCAACAACCTAATAAACCCATATTAAGTAATTCCCTACTAAGGACTAAGACATGCAAAGAATTGAAAAATACAATGAAAAAATCCTCAAAAATATGTTCAGCTGAAACAACTTCCCTCATCTTGAGCTAATTAAGCTTCAAAGTATTAAACTACCCCTTTGTAAGTCACAGTTAAGACTAACTTTAATAATAGGTAAAGAGCCCCTTAGCATTAGCCACAGGTCCAAACTCCTTCCAGAATGTTTCCCTGCTTAGTGATTCAGCTGCTCAGCAGCACATTTATCTGGAAATCTTTAAATAGAAACTTTTTTTATATAGTTGTGTTTTTGAAAGCTTCAGTTTATACCCTCAGGTTCTCTCTCATGGATTGCATGTACATTATAGAAACAGCATTCCTACAGCCAAGTGAAAGGCTCTTCTGACAGCCAAGCAGAGCTCAAAATACACCTCACTCCAGAAAATCTAATGGCTTTGTGCTTTGAGAGCAGTGCATGTATTACTGGAAGCAACCTTAAAAACCTCATGTGGAAGTGCACTACTGCATTAATTTTTTTCCAACATATTTTCTAAAAAAGAGAACTCAGAATTCCTTGCTCCTAACAATCAGCAAGGACTGCACATTTATATTTTACCAACTCAGGCTACACAAATGATTTTTATATTAACATATTACTGCAGCAATTAGAAGCTGCTCTTAAAACTGACTCATTTGTGACTTCCTCAGCTTGAAGAAAAGTGAGCAGAATGTTTTCAGCATTTTCCAGGACAAGATCCAACATAACTTTTTTTCTGAGTGGAAAAAAATCCTTCTCAGAGCTTCGATGAGCTCCACTGGAGGTGCTGGACTCATACTCCAGTATTTTCTCCCCATAGGTAACATCTGTGACTCCCAGTTAAGCTCAGTCTTTGGCAGTGGTACTTTTTTAGATGAAAAACACGATCCCTCCCTTAGAGGCCCCTCCACAGGACCAACAGGTGTCAGGTGCTCCTCAGAGCAAAAGGAGAAATTCAGACATCCTGCATTTAGAAACAGCTGCTTGTAACTTGACATTCCAATGCTGCCATGCCAGTACAGCTCTGCACACTCAAGTACTTCTGTTCATGTCACAAGTGACACAGATGTCAACTGCTACAGAGCAACATCAGCACATCTACATCGCATACTTAAAGCCTTTGCTAGGATTAAATAAAATACTGGCTGCTTTTATGCTGTGTACACAAGGTTTTATTGTTTTTCTTAGAATGACCTCTTGAAGTAGAAGCTGTTTCACTGCTTGGGAACAAAAGAGTCAACTCTGTTTCATTAAAAATTTTATTTACCTCAAAATAATGTTCATTTCCAACAGATAGCCAGGATCAAGCTGTAAGACACTTGAATTCAAACTTTTCAGCCCTCCAGCTACCACAAACCAGCTCAGTTACTCTAACAGCTCCCAGAGTTTAAGCTAGCATCTATAGAAAATGTAAAGATTAAGTGTTTACAGCCCTCAGACCAGACACTTCACAGCAGTTCTTACACTCTTGCTGCATTCACTCTTCTGAAGGGTGGCTCACATTAAATAAGACACCTGAGGATGCAGCTCCATGGCAGGAAGAACCACTTCATCTATCATATCAGTACAGAAATCCATGAAACAAGAAAAGTCAAAAGAAGCTTCCCAGTCCCCTCTGCAGGACTGCCAGTACTCCTGAGGGTTCTGAACAGATGGTCTCCAGGGATTAAGACAAGTCCAGTCCTCCCTACTAAATCTCAGGGAGGTTCCACTGCATCAAGCTTTTCAGGTAATTAGCCCAACATCTTCCTCCCATGGAAAACCACAGGGCTGATATCCCACCCCAAGACTGTACAAGGGCTCCATCTGCAATATCTGCAGAGTGACCTTTATTCCAAAGAACTCTGGGGCACTGTCTGATGTTACACTCATGCCTGCATTCAACCACTACCATTCCCTCAGAGATATTTCAAGCCTACACCTGACTGCAGAGCTTCCATAACCAGTTCTACAATGCCAGAGTAACAGGTGTGCTTATCAGATAAGCTGACTCAGGGAAGGTAAATATGAACTTGACAGCACGCCAGCATTTACAAAACCAGGAGGATATCCTACCAGGACCATCCTAAGGCAGAAGGCAGTGCATTGGCAAACTCCTCACAAGCAGCCAAGAAATACAAGGTGTGCAAGAGCACAGGACCACAAGGACATTACAGCAGAACTGCTTAGGACAGCAACACTCGAGGACTTTGCTGTCCTAAAGTGTACCAGCAGCTGAACACCACCATTCACCACAAAAGCAAATTCAGGACTAGACAGATTCCTCTCATCACTTGCCAGAGTTCTAAGAAGAAGTCAAAAGACTGATTGTAAAATCAGTTTATTTCCCCTTTGCATTGCACTTGCTGCAATAGGAGCACTGAACTTACCTCATCATAGAGGCGAGAGCAGACGATGTTACTGTATTTCCAGAATTCTGCCCAGAAGTCTGAGTAGGATTCCACTGACCACTGGTATAGATCATCATAGTTGGCTGGAAGTAAGAGATAGGTGTCAGCATTATACAGATAATTACAGGAATCTAGACAAACTACAGTCAGGAATACCCCAGATAAAGAAACTTTGTGGCTAAAACAATTAGGAAGTAATTCTGACCACAGAGTGGACCACTTCTGCTCAAGGCAAGTGACAACAGAACCAAGAGAGAGCCTACCTGGACACCTGAACAGATGGCACCACTTCACCTGACTGTGTTACAAGCTATTTGCCACCACAGACAGCAACCTTTCTAATAACTCCATGTTATATCTACACACACTCCCCTGCCATCAATGCAACTGAAGATTAAACAAGTCCTGCTTGTTGACACTTCCCTATCGATCAACATGATACTTTCACACAGCAAAAGATAAACAAGGCTTCCTGACAAGGGGCATTTGCTGTAAGGTCCCAGTCTGGGGCCAAAGGCCTCTGATAGTTCAGTGACACAGATTAGATGCACTTGTTATCCAAGCACTGTATCAACATCATTGCCACAGGAAGCACGGCTACTTTTCAGTAAATATGGGGTCTGACAGACTGCAGCTTACCTTTTCATGCTGAAACAGAATGAATGAAGTCAAACAAGATGTCTACTAGCTAGATATTAAACCTGTCATTAAAAACATGGAAATAAGCAGTTTAAGTCTTACATGAATGTGAGACAGGTGAAGTAACCTGAAGGACACATAGCAAACCCCACAATTCAAACTGAAATTTAGTGTATAAACAGTTCTAGGTATGAATAACTGAAGCCAACTCCTCATCACAACCTTGAAAGTGACATTTCCTCGTCATGTCCACATTATCTGAAGCTGTGCCAGTAACCAATTAAATCTGAGTATCTGCCATCAGTGACAGTAAGTTTCCTGCTCTGCCAACTGTTCCCTATTCGATGCTTTCAGCTAAACCACTCAATGGCATTTTCACCAATTATCTCTGGTTTGCCATCCTGTTATCCAGCCAATTGCTACAAAAGCCATCTTTGCAATCTCTTTCCTACACAGAGGACATCCTCTGCCTTTTAAGAGAAAAACATTCAAAACCATCTCTGCACTGTTACTCACACTTAGCCACTACTTTGCTCTTTCCCCAGCCAGGCAGCCTCTTCCACATCTTATCCCTCCTCAATCCTTTCCATCACAGTGAGATTATTCCCTAGGTATTACTGACAGACAAAGCAAAGACTCTTCTCCATAATGCAGATTTTATCTACAAATTGCCCAAATCCCAGCCTCTACATACTCTTTTTACACTCCAAAGTTTCTCATCACTATCCTCCACACATCAGCCGCACAGAGATAAGACTTGACACAAGAAGAATTTAAGTTTCCATCTCCTCCTTCAAAACCCAGTTGTACCATGTGCTCCAAATCATGTGATACATGCAAGAAGCTACAGGTCACTACTAATTTGGTTTCTTAAAGCATGAACAGTTTGCTCTGGTTTGTCTATACAGTTTGTTCCAAATAAGCTTCAGCATGCAAGTCCTTCAAGGCACTGGCCTGTTACTCAACAGCCAAACACCCCATTTTGTTACTACATTTCCAGGGCCCAGCAGAGCCATTGTCTAAAGGGCTATATTGCCCTCAACTCTCCTCAGAGAGTCCACATCATAACATTACATAAAGCATCCCTTTTTTGTTGTGAATAGCACTCAGTGCAAACCTAATGGAAGCTGGCAAAGGTTTCTATATATACACAGGAATCCATCTTCAAATAGAGAAAGCCACTTCCAAGTGGGATGGAAAGAATGCTAGTTGTTTCAGCCATAAACACAAGCAGCCCCTCAGAAACTACATTTGCTCTTGATCATGAGTAGCAGTTACATCACATTCCACTCAGGAGCTGGCTAAAACCCTAGAGTAACTTGCTTCCCATCCAGCAGGAGAGTTAGACACTACACACTTGGATTCCAAGGGGAAATCACCAGCAGTCAAAATAATGACGTGCTCTACCCACATAGTAATCAAGGGGAGGAATTGTTTTCTAGATGTGAACTGCCAGAAGCACTACTGACACTGCTACCACTACAGAACATGTCTGCTCATACCACTAACACCTATACTGGACTGACAAACTTCCAAGCCACTTGCCAAAACTACTCCTTTCACCCCCCACCCGACAAACAATTATAGGAAAGCTACACAGAAACTTGGGCCCCAAATAATTAGAGAGAGCAATATAAAGTGAACTAGACAGAACCATGACTGCCACATGTGCTGAAGTTTAACCGGGCCATGATGCAGCTGAGCCCACAGAGCCAGCACCACTGACTCCAGATAGCCTGGAGACACAGCTTACAGCCAGCAGTTACAGAAGAAACAACACTCTGAGTTGGAAGCACCTCTGGAGATGCAACACCTGCTCAAAGCAGGCCTCCTTTCAAAGGCAACAGGTTGTTTTCAAGTCAAAGAACCATACACCTATTCACACCCACACAGGTATTTCTGAAAAAAAGCACAAAGCAGGTATTGCCGTTCAAGAGCTGTGACAGATGCACAGCAAAAAACCCTTACCTTCCACTACATAGCAAGCTTATGCATCACCATCCACCTCCCAGTATACCTGAGTATTACAAAACACATACTCTTCACAATGAAAGATGAACATGGCCATAACTCCACTCTCACACACCTCTGCCGCTGAAGCATCACGCTAAGGCTTACGCTCACCTCACAGGCATGGCGGCACCGATACCGCCCTCCCACATCCCTTTAAAACACTAAGTCACTCCAGTGCTGCTCCTGGCCCCCGAACTCCCCGCACACCGGGAGCCTCCGCAGGTAGCGATGCCGGGCGCTACCTGGGCTGACATCCAGCCGCAGCACCAGGCACAGATAAGGCTGTTTGCATTTCCCCTCAGCACATACCCTCACACCAGCGGATGCTGCCCCGGAGGCCTCAAACAGAGCATCCCCCTCGCAGCCCGGAGCGCTGTGCCCACCTACCCCAGGGTGTGCCCGTGCACCCACGGGGACCGAGAGCTGAGCGGCACATGGATGGCCCCCAGACCTTCCGCGGGCCCACGGTACAGCCAAACACCGTAATGCAGAGCCCGGCAGCCCCCACAGTCCAAGCACAGCCATGGGCAGCGCCCGCCTGCCCCCACCCAGCGCTCACCCAGGCGGAGCCCGCAGCTGCTGGCCACTGCGGCGCGGAAACGGTCCATGTGGGTGTTGCGCTTCGTGTCAGGCTCCCACATCACCTGCGACTCCATGATCGCAGGCTCCCGGGACATGGCGGCGGCAGCAGCGGAGCGAAGCGAACACCGTCCGTCCCGCAGGCACCCACACAGGCCGAGCACGGAGCGCTCCCGCCGCGCCTCAGCGCTCACTGCAGCCCCTCCTCCGCGGCCACCCTTTAAGGCTCCGCCGAGCCGCACCACTCCGTAACCTTCCGCCGCAGAGAAAAGTGCGGCGCCGTGCGCCCCGCCCCGCCCGCCGAGGGGCGCCGGGCACCGGGGGGAGCGGCCACACCGCGGGGCGCGGGGG
>JACBWW010000031.1:9370941-9392529 GCA_020086605.1 Lanius collurio | reverse complement strand
GATGGGATGGGATGGGATGGGATGGGATGGGATGGGATGGGATGAGATGGGATGGGATGGGATGCGATGGGATGCGATGCGATGCGATGCGATGCGATGCGATGGGATGGGATGCGATGGGATGGGATGGGATGCGATGGGATGGGATGCGATGGGATGGGATGAGGAGGGATGGAGGGCGGTCCCGACCCCGCGGAGCCGCCCCGCGCATGCGCCCGCCCCGCCCGGCCTGTTCCCGCCCCGTCCCGCGAGACGCCGCTCCCCCGGAAGTGGCGGCAGCGCGCGCCGCACGTGTGGCCGCGCCGGGCCCGGTCCCGTCCCTGTCCCCGTCACCGCCATGGGCCGAGCGCGCCGCCGGCACAACTGGAAGGCCCGGCTGCCGCAGGGCCCCGCTCCGGCAGCCGCCGCCGCGCCGCTGGAGCTGCCGCTGGAGCTGCCGCTGGAGCTGGGAGGTGCGGCGGGACCCGGCGCGGCTCTTTGCCGGTGTTCTGTTCGTTACTGAGACCTCAGGCTGAAAGGGACCGCAGGGCTGCCAAGACTGGAGTTGCTGCCATGTCTTTAGTATATTTTTATTACACTTTTGTCGGAAGCATTGTTGTTAATTTTGAAACCCCCCCCGGGATGGGCTGCCCAGGGAGGCGGTGCAGTCTCCGTCCGTGGCTCTCGGTGCCGCGGTCTGGGTGGCACGGTGGTGTTGGGTCTGAGGCTGGACTCGATGATCTCAGAGATCTTTTCCGGCCGAATTGATTCCCTCTGTTCTGTGATGTTGGCGGCTTTGCATTAACAGCTCTGCCGGAGCAGGCAGTGCCTTCAGGGAGTTCCGGAGTTGGGCTTCGGGTCCTCCCGGGTCCCTCCCCACTCACGGCATTCAGAGGTTCCATTGTCTATTAAAGCAACTACTAAACGTACTCCTTACGCTTAGCATTTGCTTTCTCGAGTGTTACTTTTCTAAAATTGCGTTTGTTATTCTATTTTTATTATTCAGAATTTAGTAATGCAGGTTTTTAGTATTAAAATGCACTGGTGCTGCAGTGAGGCAGGAGGCTGGGCAGTCAGTGCAGGGCACGCTGTGCTGCTCTGCTGCCCCCTGACCCCGAGGAATTGAGTGAAAAGGCAAAAATTGCACAGGGTTGTTACATAAACCGTGGAGAACCGCCCTCGGGGCTGTAGTAAGCTCAGGGTTATTGAATCTGCAGTTTCGAGGTCTTTTGCCCTTGCTGATGTTGCAGGATTCTTTCTGGCTGGGCGTGAGGGCTGTGTTTGTTTGAAACAGCTAAATCCGGCCTGGTGCTTGATAAGCCTGCTAAGCAATGTGCTGAAAATAATCCACCTGGCACGAGTGAATAATCAAACACTTTCCTTCAGATGGAGCAACACTGAAGGGAATTGATGAAAGTAATGCCCTGGTCCTGCCAGCAAAAAAAGCAAAGAAGAAGAAAGTCGCGTGTGTTGTGCAACAGCAGAAGAAACCCCTGAGCAAGAAACAGAAGAAAAACCTGCAGAAGGTTTTGGAGCAGAAGGAAAAGAAAAAACAGGTACATTCCCCTCCCTCTCAGTGGATGAGGTGTTGCAGGAACATGTCATTTCTGGGTCCAGGCTCCTGTTCCTGACCGAGTGTTGGGAGGTACATCCCTAGCAGTCAGCAACTATTGCATTTTAAAAGCCCTCTGTGAAGCACGTGGTGTGAGCAGCTTTGGCCTGCAGACCTTGATGCACCCCCAACACTGGCCTGTCAGTGCTCCTGAGGTGCTTATTGTTTATTTGCAGTATGGAAATAGAGCTTTTCTGTCTTTGTAAAACCTTTCCAGGCAAAATTCCCGGTCCTTTTAGTGCCGGAATAATGGCTTTCACAAAGGAGCTCTGGTTTTGGAGGTGCTTTAAAGCTGTGTCTGCCTGACCTCCTGCCAGTGCCGTGTCCCATGTGAGGGATTTGAGGGGAGGCTCCCATTGCTCCAGACCTCATTCCAGTGGGTTAGCTCAAATCCTGCCATTTGAAGGGTGCAGCTGAGCTCATTGCAGTGATGTCAAGTCCCCATTTCTATTTTTGCTCTGGTACAGGGCTGAAATCTTCGTCAGGGAGGACTAACCATGGAGCAGCAGGAAGGTGTTACAGCTGCACAGCAGGATTTGCCAGAGCACACCCTGTAATGCTCAAGTGCAGATCTTGAAATGAAATTATTTTCTGGTTGAAACAATCACTGATTTTGGTTGTTTTCCCCAAACAGCGAGCTGAGCTGCTGAGCAAGCTGAACGAGGTCCAGGCCTCTGAGGCAGAAATGAAACTCCTGTACACGACTTCCAAACTGGGGGTCGGGGAGCGCATGTATCAGGCTAAAAGGTAAAGTGATTTTTGGGTAGAACCTTTGGAATTGACCACTGTGGTTGAGCAGCCACATTCTGACATTCTTGATGGTTTTTCTTGTTGGTGCAAACAGGTTCTTCAGAATGGATGGAGTTTATTAATTTGCTGGTTTTGTCTGATAATGTAATTCCAGGGTGACACAGGAGCCGAGGGCTGATGTCCCCGAGAGGATCAGGAGCATCAGCGGTGCAAACAAGAGAAGGCACAGCTCAGGGTCAGAATCAGAGCCTGAGGAAGAGCCCAGCAGCTCTGAGGAGGAGGAGGAAGAGCAGAAACAAGATACTGAGAAGTGCTCAGCCAGCACTGTGAATGCTGCTGAGAAGCCAGAGGGAGGGGTGGGGAGGGCAGGGGCTGAGCAGCCTCCGGCTGGTCCCAGTGCCCCAGTTCCCCAGACAGCCCCCAGCAAAGGCCCCTGCAAGCCTGCAGTGTTCATCCCTGTGGACAGGAGTCCTGAGATTCAGGTGAGCAGCACAGTGCTTACCAGAGGTGCTGGAAAGGATGGTGGATTCATCGGGGTCTTGTTCTGGCAGCTGCTGCAGGTGTGAGCTTTAAACCTGTCTGGTGCAGCAGAAGGAAAGCTTGGTTTGTTTTAGGATGTAAGCATTTGTCTCTAGTTTTACATACAGAATCATTAGCAATCCTTTATTGTCCTTTGCTGGAAAATCTTGTGAAGTCCCTTTCAGCTCTCCATTGTGCTGTATCTTTTGCTGGGTAATTTTGTCCCATTTGTTGTAGGCAGGGAATCATGTAGAAATGGGGAAAGCTCTGCATGGGTCTGAGCAGATGAGACAATTGTGAAATGAGTTTTCCCTTGAAGTGTTATATTTAGAAACCCAAGGGACTCTGAAGTTTCACAAATTAAACTTTCCATCTGCTTTCTGGGAAGGTGCTTTGATGACTCTGGTTCTCAGACATGCTCATGTGGTATTAACTGGCTTAGAGCTTTCTGAGCCCCAGGTTTGCAGAATTCCTTCTTGTGGGTTTTGTGGTCTGAGGAAGGTAACAGTTTTCAATCCTGAGGAAAACAAAAAAGGGATTGAGAAACAGTGCAACTAAAATCTATGTTTTACACTGTTCAGGAAGCCAGACTGAAGCTTCCAATCCTTGCTGAAGAGCAAGTGGTCATGGAAGCCATTAATGAGAATCCCGTTGTGATCATATGTGGAGAGACAGGAAGTGGCAAAACCACACAAGTGCCTCAGTTCCTCTATGAAGCTGGATATGCCAGGTAGGAATTGGATTTTAAATGCAGCAAATGGAATTGCAGAGACAACATTGTGGGAAAAACATTGCTGTAATCCATGCATCTTCAGATCAATACAGATAGAAGGGAATTCCAAACCTTCCTTTCTCATGTTTTTATTCTAACTATAACTGGGAGTGACACTGTGTGAATGATGCCACTTAATCCAGAACCATGGTGAGAAATCCCCTTGTCATTTTTTGGGGTGCTTCTCTGTTTAATTGAAACAACCCACCCTTTTCCTCACCTCTGTAGTTCCAGTGGCACCATCGGGATCACGGAGCCTCGGCGCGTGGCTGCAGTGTCCATGTCCCAGAGAGTCGCCAAGGAGATGAACCTGTCTCACAGGTGAGCTTTAAAAAGGCTGAGACCTCTCTGGAGGATGGCACTGAGATGCTCAGTGGGTGATGTGGACTTTCTGCTTCTCCCCATGCTTTTTCCTGTGGCTGCCCTGGTGTTTCCCCACAGAGTGGTTTCATATCAAATCCGATATGAAGGGAACGTTACAGAGGAAACACAGATCAAGTTCATGACAGATGGTGTGCTGCTTAAAGAGATTCAGAAGGTGAGTTGCTGTCCTCAGTGTTATAAAAAGGGAATTTTTTTGTATAGCTAGGAAGAGAGGCCAGTGTGGATTTGTTGCCAGTCTTTCAAATCAGAATCCCTTTCAGCACCAGAGATTTATTTCATCTCTACCTCTGGTATTTCTGCCCAAGTCCCTAAACATTACGTTCTCCTGCTGGGTAAAATGAGAGTGAGAAAGACACTCTGGGAACCAGGCTGCTTTGTGTGGGGTGGGCACATTAAAGTGTGTGACAAATACAGCTGTGGGATGGGGGTCAGTGCTTGTGGGGTCTCCTGACTCAGATGTCCTTGGCTGAGGCCTCCCGTGGTGAAATCAGTCTCTCTCCCCAGGACTTCCTGCTTTCCAAGTACAAAGTCATCATCATTGACGAGGCCCACGAGAGGAGCATGTTCACAGATATCTTGATAGGGCTCTTATCTCGCATCGTGCCCCTGCGCCAGAAGGTGAGAGGGGCAGGGCTCCTGCCCTGGACAGGGATGTGCCGGGCAGGGGATGTCAGACATGAAGAGGCTCTGTGAGGGGGGACTCTCTGTGATGTGGAATTCCATGGGGATCTGACAGAAACGATGAAATAACTCTCAGTTAACGTAGTTTTCTTTCTGTGTGGATTGAAGAAGCACAGGGCCTACACAAAGGGGGAAATATCAGTACCAAGAGATGACTTTTCAGGCAAAATCCAGTTCATTTGAGACTTACAGTGCCACAGGAGACGTGGATAATGGAATCCCAGCAGCCTGGGAGAAAGCAAGATGTTGATTGTTGCCCTGGCTGAGGCTGCCAGCAGCAGGGCTTGGGAGGAGACGTTTGGGGCACAGGGTGACAGGTTTGTGTCCCTGCAGAAAGGGCTGCCCCTGAAGCTGATCATCATGTCTGCAACTCTGCGAGTGGAGGATTTCACTGACAACACCAGGCTGTTCTCTGTTAAACCTCCTGTCATCCAGGTACTGTTCCCCTCCTTGGGAGCTGAAATGCAGTGAGGGTGGCTTTTGTCAAACCAGTTACAAAACAGGGGCACTCTAATCTTTCCAGCTGGTGCTGAAATCTTTCAGATACCAATTTAAAAATAATCATTTTGTCTAGGCTATTGTTTCTTTGGGGACTCGGTGTTTTTCTTTCCACTTTTATCAGAAAACCACCCTGGCAGAATCTGATTATCTTGAAAAGCTCTTGGAGTTATGGTTTAGGAGAACTGGAAAGCTTCAGTCTGAGGTGATGATGTGAAAGGGAGAAAAGCTGTGGTTTCTAGCATGGTTTTGTGGTGTTCAGAGCAGACAACACCAGTAATTTCTGTGGGTTTGGTGTTTTGAAGGCTACCAAAGCCAAGAGCTGAACAGAAATACAGGGTGAGCTTTTCTGGCTGTCCCATGAATGCTGTAATGGTTGTGCTGGAGTTGTAACAGCAAACAAACCCTTCCTTTGTATTTCCTCTCCAGGTAGATGCAAGGCAATTCCCTGTCACTGTTCATTTTAACAAGAAAACCCCTCTGGATGACTACAGTGGGGAGTGCTTCAGGAAGGTGTGTAAAATCCATCGGATGCTGCCTGCAGGTGAGAGAACTTCACTGCTGAGGACCTCTCACATTCCTCATACTGAACGTGTCTAAAGTTTTTGTTTCTTTTTTTCCTTTTTTTTTGTTCTCTTGCAGGTGGGATTTTGGTTTTTTTAACAGGCCAGGCAGAAGTTCACTCT
The DNA here is from genome assembly GCA_020086605.1 of Lanius collurio. Classification (NCBI taxonomy): domain Eukaryota; kingdom Metazoa; phylum Chordata; class Aves; order Passeriformes; family Laniidae; genus Lanius; species Lanius collurio. The sequence goes on along the minus strand of JACBWW010000031.1, from coordinate 9,386,648 downwards.
CTCTGTAGAAGACTCAGGAAAGCCTTCCCATACCAAAAAAACAGCACTGCAGGTAAAGCTATAGAAACTGTTAAACTTCAGATTTATCCCACTGAGAAGTGAGCTGGCTTTGCATCTAAAAATGTGAACTTTCATTTTGAAACCACAAGAAACAAGGTTTGGGGAAAGGGCTCATTGTGGATGATTGTCAGGACTGATGTTAAATATTGTGCTGGTTGGAGTTTGGGAAAAGGTCCCTTCCAGTTGCCCTCTGCCTTCAGTGTGACTGTTTGCTTCTTCCACACTGTGCATCCCCAGTGTGGTGGGAGTGGGATCAAACTGCTCCCACTACCTTTAACAAGAGGAAAACATGCTCAGCTAACAGCTGTTCCCCTGGCTGTTTTTGTAGGAGGAGAGGATGACAAAGAAGACTCGGTGGAAGAAATCAGGAAATTTAAGAAATCGAGGAAGAGGAGGAAAGTTCTGGTAATGTGTGATGGGTAGAATTCCTCCAAGAGGCAGGAGGGAGCAGGTGCCTGCCTGCAGACAGCACTCCTGTGTAGCTGTGCCTCTCACCAGCTCTTCTAGACTTGCCTGAAGCCCTGCAGCCCACACGTGTCCCCTCAGGAGTTCCAGCAGTGCTGCCCACACTGCTGCAGAGTGCTGAAACTCTGGATATCGTGGCAGGAGATTGATTCAGATTGAGTACTGACCACTAAAACTTTAATGGAAGGAGCTCCAGACTTTCTGGCACCAAGGCTGCTCCTCATCTCACCATTTGTTACCCAAAATTTGGACTGATGCATTTGTTACCAAGGATGGTGTTTGGTTTGTGCCCATGGACTTTGTTAGCAGGAGATGCTGATGTTCTGGCTGATGTTTGGCACATATCCCTCTGTCACCTTTGGAGTCAGTGCCCAGCTTTGCTTCCAAAGCAGTGCCAAGTGCTGTTTGAGTCCCCCCTTAACGTGCTGGTGTCATCTTTCCTCCCTTTCTCAGACACTCCCCAAAATTGACCTGAACAATTACTCTGTGGTGCCAGTGGATGAAGGAGATGAAGACAGAGACGTTGACAGTGATGATGATGCTGCAGGCTCTGATCTTGACCTGGATTTAGGAGATGGGGACTCAGAAGAAGGTTTGGCACATATGAAAGAAACAATCCCTGTCTCCTGTGAAATGAGTGACACGAGTTGGTTGTCCTGAGCTGATCTGCTGTGGTACCACAGCAGCCCTGTGTTGTGGGGAAGCTGCTAAGGTTTTCCAGCTTTGTACCCATGACCTACCTGGTTTTAATGGGGTGGTGTTTGTGCAGGTGTTGTTGGGATTAAGCCTGGAAGCTGGACTGAACAGTGCTGGTTTGTTTCCCCACAGATGAGAAATCTGATTCATCCCTGCCACTGTATGTGCTCCCACTCTACTCCTTGCTGGCACCAGAGAAACAGGAAAAGGTAAAGGATTTATTGTCACAATGGGCAGAAGATCTTACAGATCTGTGTGACCATTGTCTGAAATCACAAGTGAGCAAAAATTCCCATCTTGGACTATCCATGAGCTTGACTGGCCCAGTGGGCAGGTTGGGATGGGGTTGGGGCAGTCCTGGCCTGGGCTGTGGTCTGCCTGAGGTGCCACTTCAGAGGTTGGAAGAGATGATCAGTGGCAGTCCTGCAGGATCTCTAAATCCATCCTTGCCCTGGGCACATTGGGATGCTGCTGCCAGCAGGGAGCTTGAACAGATTCCTGCGTTCCCTCCTGTCTTTGGAGGCAGCAGCACTGTCTGAACACAGCTCAGTGCTGGTGTGTGCTCCACATGGAGCCCCTGTGGTCATTCCTGAGGCTGAACTGAGCTGGACAAAGAGCTCCAGAGCTGCAGTCACAGAGTTGGGTCTCTGCTCTGGCTCCTGGGTTCCCCTTGCAGTGCCACATGCACTGCCATCCCTTTGCAGCCCATGCAGGATGGCTGCCTGTCCCTCACTGCCATCCCTTTGCAGCCCACACAGGATGGCTGCCTGTCCCTCACTGCCATCCCTTTGCAGCCCATGCAGCATGGCTGCCTGTCCCTCACTGCCATCCCTTTGCAGCCCATCCAGGATGGCTGCCTGTCCCTTGCTGCCATCCCTTTGCAGCCCATGCAGGATGGCTGCCTGTCCCTCATTGCCATCCCTTTGCAGCCCATGCAGGATGGCTGCCTGTCCCTCGCTGCCATCCCTTTGCAGCCCATGCAGGATGGCTGCCTGTCCCTCGCTGCCATCCCTTTGCAGCCATCCAGGATGGCTGCCTGTCCCTCGCTGCCATCCCTTTGCAGCCCATGCAGGATGGCTGCCTGTCCCTTGCTGCCATCCCTTTGCAGCCATGCAGGATGGCTGCCTGTCCCTTGCTGCCATCCCTTTGCAGCCATGCAGGATGGCTGCCTGTCCCTCACTGCCATCCCTTTGCAGCCCATCCAGGATGGCTGCCTGTCCCTCATTGCCATCCCTTTGCAGCCCATCCAGGATGGCTGCCTGTCCCTTGCTGCCATCCCTTTGCAGCCCATGCAGGATGGCTGCCTGTCCCTCACTGCCATCCCTTTGCAGCCCATCCAGGATGGCTGCCTGTCCCTCATTGCCATCCCTTTGCAGCCCGTGCAGGATGGCTGCCTGTCCCTCATTGCCATCCCTTTGCAGCCCGTGCAGGATGGCTGCCTGTCCCTCACTGCCATCCCTTTGCAGCCCATCCAGGATGGCTGCCTGTCCCTCATTGCCATCCCTTTGCAGCCCATCCAGGATGGCTGCCTGTCCCTCGCTGCCATCCCTTTGCAGCCCATGCAGGATGGCTGCCTGTCCCTTGCTGCCATCCCTTTGCAGCCCATGCAGGATGGCTGCCTGTCCCTCATTGCCATCCCTTTGCAGCCCATCCAGGATGGCTGCCTGTCCCTTGCTGCCATCCCTTTGCAGCCCATGCAGGATGGCTGCCTGTCCCTCACTGCCATCCCTTTGCAGCCCATCCAGGATGGCTGCCTGTCCCTCACTGCCATCCCTTTGCAGCCCATGCAGGATGGCTGCCTGTCCCTTGCTGCCATCCCTTTGCAGCCATGCAGGATGGCTGCCTGTCCCTTGCCTGTGCCTCTCCTGTCCCTGTCTGCTGCTGGCACTGCCTCCCACACGCCCGTCTGTCTCTCGCAGGTGTTCCGGGCTCCTCCTCCTGGCACCAGGCTCTGCGTTGTGGCCACCAACGTGGCTGAGACATCCCTCACCATCCCAGGCATCAAATACGTGGTGGACTGCGGGAAGGTCAAGAAACGTTTCTATGACAAAATCACGGGGGTCTCGTCCTTCAGGGTCACCTGGATCTCCCAGGCCTCGGCCAACCAGCGGGCAGGCCGGGCCGGCCGCACCGAGCCAGGCCACTGCTACAGGTCAGTGCCCTGCTGGACAGCAGCCCAGGAGGAGCAAACAGCCCAGGGGGTCTCAGTGGGAGTTTGAATCATCCCCCACCCCACTGCCCCTGGCACGGGCACCCGGTGCTGCATTCCGGTGGCAGAGGTGATGCCAAGTGTCAGCCATCCCTGGTGGTGTTGGTTTGAGTTTGGCTTCTCAGGGGCCTTTGTCTTGCTGAAAACTCTGATTTTCATGGCTGGGTTAGATTTCACTGTGGCCAGATGGGATTTCACCATGGCCAGATGGATTTAATTCCAAGCCAAGTTAACTTGTTGTGAATAAGGCAAATGGCCCGACCTATAAATAATGATATGGTTGTGTAAATACCATCCACAGCTGCCTTTTTTTTTAATCCCTTGCTAATTTTTCATGCATGTCTCTTGAGTTAAGATCTCTTTTAAGAATCTTAACAGCCCTTCTGGTCCACTAGGTTATACTCTTCAGCAGTTTTCATGGACTTTGAGAAGTTTTCTGATCCAGAAATAACAAAGCGACCGGTAGAAGACTTGATTCTGCAAATGAAGGCATTAAATATAGAAAAGGTGAGTTGGAAAGAGCTTTGTGCTACAGCACCTGTTAAAGTGGTTGCCCTTAGAAGCCAGAAGCAAACAGAAATGTATTTTATTGTCATTGCTTGGAGCTGCACCTTGTGGTAGAAACTGAGATCCTGAGAGTCCATTTTGGTTCTGCAAATTGCAGAAGCTGCTCTGAATTGTACTAGGCTTTAACAGGCATGTTTGTTCAGGTAGTAAATGCTTTCTTATATTCTTAGCAGTTAAAAAACCCTGTCTAAACAGGGGCTGTGTTTTGGAGATACTAGAGCACTTTCAGAATGCACAACACTTAAATTTAGACCTTCAGGCAGCCTGCCCTGGGTGGTGCCTGCAGTCAATGGCAGCAAAGGGGGATTCTGGTATTTCTGTTTCCTCATGTTTTTGTTCCAAGCACTTCCTGCCATTATGTGTCCTTTCCTTTCACTTCTGGCAAACATCCTAAATGTTTTCCTTTGGCACACATAACCAGAAGGGAGGATTTCACTGCCTCCCAGAGCTTCTGACTGCGCTCAGACTGTTTTCCAGTGGATGCTGTGTCAGTGATGAACTGAGGGGTTTTATCTCCTGTTTCCATAGGTAATCAACTTCCCGTTCCCAACACCACCTCCCACGGAAGCACTCGCAGCTGCTGAGGAGTTGCTGATAGCCCTGGGTGCCCTAAAGGAACCCCCTATGACAGGAAGGTAATGCCTGTGGGTGCCCCACTAATTTCCTCCACTGTTGAGCCCGTGGGCTCTGCTGTCCTCCCACCTCAGCCCTCACATCCAAGGACGTGCTGTGGCACAGAAACTGGCATCATTTCAGTCTCTGGTTCACCTCTCTTTGTTTCACTGGCCCTGGGTGTGTTTGGCAGGGAAAGAGTGCTGGGAGTGTCCATGCAGGGCTGATGGGAGCTGTGTTAGGAGGAGGAATCTTTCCCCTGGCCTTTGGGACCAGCACATAACAAAGCCTGAGAAAACACATCAGATTATTTGAGTGCCAAAAGCAGGAGCACAAACTTGTTATAATTCAAAGTTACTCCATTACATGGGCTGTCTTTCCCCTGCCCCAGGCTGAAGCAGCAGCTGGCAGCGAAGCTGAGCTGCCCCATCAGTCCCCTGGGCAGAGTGATGGCCACTTTTCCTGTAGCCCCCCGCTATGCAAAGATGTTGGCATTGAGCAGGCAGCACAACTGCTTGCCCTACAGCATCACCATCGTGTCTGCCATGACCGTCAGGGAGCTGTTTGAGGAGTTTGACAGGTGAGTGGCTGGGCCTGGCGTGGCCCTCGTGGGCCGTGCCACAGCTGTGCCTCCCTCTCGTGCCATGCCTGCCAACACTGCCTCACTGGTGCTGCTCTGTGGTTCTTTCAGGCCAGCAGTGAGTGAGGAAGAGGCAGCCCAGCTGAAGGGGAAGAGAGCGAGGTTTTTACAGATGCAGAAGGTCTGGGCTGGGCAGGGGCCGATGCAGAAGCTTGGGGACCTCATGGTGATGTTAGGTACAGCCCCTGATTGATTCCCTGGGCCATTTGCTCCGTTCTGCTCTCCTGCTGTCACCCTGAGCCCTCGGCCTCACACAGCCAAAGGCACCCTCACTGTGGCACTGAGTTCAGCAGCGTTTTCCTGGCTGCTCCCTGGGCAGCCTCCAGTCCCCAGTGCCGAGAGGGAGCTGTGAAATGCACACATGGACTGGGACAGGGCTGCCCCACCAGTGGCTTAAGTGGGAGAACTGATGAGCTCCTCCTGTGTGTGCACTCCAGGAGCAGTGGGGGCCTGTGAATATGCCGGCTGCACCCGTAAGTTCTGTGAGGAAAATGGGCTCAGGTACAAAGCCATGCTGGAAATCCGGCGCCTCAGGGGGCAGCTGACCACAGCAGGTGAGTGAGGCTGGGGAGGAATTGCTGTGTTTATTCTCTTTTGGGGGATGACACATCCACAGAGCTGGTTTGTTGAATCTTCTCTCACCTCTTTGTCCCCACAGTGAACTCGGTCTGCACGGACGCTGGGCTCTACGTTGACCCAAAGATGAAGCCCCCAACAGAAGCTCAAGTGACCTACCTGAGGCAGATTGTGCTGGCAGGGCTGGGGGATCATGTTGCCCGAAGGGTCCAGGCAGAGGAGCTCCTGGATGACAAGTGGAAAAATGCCTACAAGGTAAACAGCTTGGCTGGGCTCAGTTCCTCCTCCCCTGCCTGGCAGAAAGGTGCTCCTGTGCAAAGCCCAGATTTCTGGCTGGGTGCAGCACTGAGGCTGCCTGTGCTGGCTTCCTGCAACTTCTCTCTGTGGGATTTAAGTTTGCAATTTCCTGGTGTTCCTGTAGGAAATGCTATAAAGGAGTTAGGAAGTACCATTAGTTCATCTTGTAAAGTGCTTGGTGTCTCCAGACACCAGGTACTAAAAACCACCATCACTTAAGGGAACCTTTTAACTGTACATCTGAGAGAGACTGGAATGAGATGCAATGAAGAAATTGAATAGTCAGTAACTTGTCTTACTTTGCTTCAATCTTTGTGCCTCCTCACAGACTGCACTCCTGGAGGACCCAGTGTTCATCCACCCCAGCTCAGTCCTCTTCAAAGAACTCCCAGAGTTTGTGGTGTACCAAGAAATCGTAGAGACTACAAAGCTGTACATGAAAGGTGAGTGCTGGGGACCTGCTGCAGCCCTGGTCAGGAGCTCAGAAATGCCTTGGCAAAGAGTTTGCCCTCTGTGGTGGCTGAGTGCTCTCATTACTGACTGGTTGTGACTCCTGGGATTTGGATCCTTGAAGCTTTCTAGATCTGGGTCAGGAGATAAGTTGGCCTATTTTTTTTTTTATTTGTCTGGCAGAATTGGCTGGAGCAAAGCTCAGCTTCTGAAATGGCTGCTTTGCCCCTGCCCTGCCAACCACAGCTGCCCACTGCTGGTCTCTGAACAGGTATTTTACAACATGAAAAGGTTGACTTGAAGAATGAAGCACAAGTAAATCTGTGGAGATGAGATCCTGACCGTGCCCTGTACCTGTGGGGCTGTCAGTGTGTTGTGGCCCTTGGCAGCAAACCTGTATTCAGCTGTGTTTTCCCTCCTCAGGTGTGTCTGCAGTGGAACCCGAGTGGATTCCTGCCCTGCTGCCACCATACTGCCACTTTGGGAAGCCTCTGGAAAATCCTCCTCCCTCCTACTGCCCTGGAAGGGGCCGAGTTCGCTGTCACAGGCCCAGTGTCTTCTGTAAGTGTCTGAAGGTGTCACGCAGGAGTTGTGTCCCAGAGCTGCTCTGTAACTCCTGTGGTGCTTCTCTAACGAGGCTGTCACAGCACCAGAAAGGACAAGCTCTGCTTGGGCTGGCCAAAGAGCTCAGCAGTGCTTTGAGCATCTCCATGGGGTTTGCAGCATTCCAGTGTTTGCATTTCCCACTGAAATGGGCACTTCATGGAGCCCACTGCTCGCCCTGTGAAGGCTGCAGGGGGTGGCAGTGTCCTCCCTGCTTCTCTTGGCCCCTGTGTTGTCACAGCCCCTGCAAATGTCCCTCCTCTGCGAGCATGGAGGGGACCTGGTGTGGTCTTTGTTTGCAGACCGTGTGGGCTGGCAGCTCCCTGCGGTGGAAGTCGATTACCCCGAAGGAATTGATCGTTACAAACACTTTGCCAGGTTCCTGCTGGAAGGAAAGGTGAGTGTGTTCCAGCTGCATCACTTCCTTGGTGTTATCAATAAGTTTTTAGCCCAGTTTTTGGAGGAGATGAGCCTCAGGGCTTCTTTCTCTGTGTGAGCCCGTTCCTCATGATTTGCTGGTGGATGGAAGAGTTTATTGTTGTTGATGAGGTGGGGAAGATATCTTTTAAGACACAAAAAAGAATGAAAAATCAGTATTTCAGTGAAGGAGACTCCCAAATTTAAGTCGTGTTTTTGCAAAGGAAAAAAAGCTATTAGCTCATGTCTTTGTCCACCCTGAGACAGAAGAATTGTCCAACAAGTCAGTCAGGGTAAGACTTTTGGACACATGGATAGGAGGAAGATGGTAATGGAGAATATGACATGGGAATTTATAGCAGCACAAATGCATTGATGGTTGTTACCATATAAAAATGGATTTACCTTATTCATTATGTTCTTGTAACAATTCTTGCAGGTCATTAAAAAGCTGAGTTCCTACAGCCAGTGCCTGCTGTCCAGTCCCCTCATCATGCTGAAGACATGGTCCAAGTAAGTTGTTAAAAACAAACTTCAGGTTGTTGTCTCCACCAAACACTTTCCACTTCCTTTCTAAGTTAAAAAAATTCAATGCTGGGAAGGGTGTTGTAGATTGTGATCTTGGCTGTAGCTGCAGGGCGAGGAAAATGAGTTTTCTCACCAAGAAAAGGTGTGTGTCCCAGGAGAGCTGCTGGTGGTGAGGGCAGTGCAGGACACGCAGCCTGCTGGGCTCTGCTGGGCTCTGCTGGACACTGCTGGGCTCTAATGGGCAATTTTGGGCTCTGCTGGGCACTGCTGGACACTGCTGGGCTCTAATGGGCAATTTTGGGCACTTCTGGGCTCTGCTGGGCACTGCTGGGCTCTGCTGGGCACTTCTGGGCACTGCTGGGCACTGCTGGGCACTGCTGGGCCCTGCTGGGCTCTTCTGGGCCCTTCTGGGCACTTTTGGGCTCTGCTGGGCACTTTTGGGCTCTGCTGGGCACTGCTGAGCACTTCTGGGCACTGCTGGGCACTGGTGGGCACTTTTGGGCTCTGATGGGCACTTCCGGGCTCTGCTGGGCTCTGCTGGGCACTTTTGGGCTCTGCTGGGCTCTGCTGGGCACTGCTGGGCTCTGAGCTCTGCTCAGGTGCTGCTCACCCCTGTGCTCAGTGACAGGTGAGCACTGCTGGGCTCTCTGCTTTGCTTTGGAATTTGCCCACTCGCTCTGCCTTTATTTCTTTTCAAAAGCCTGTTTCCAACAGGCAGTGGGGTTTTTGGTGACACTCACAGGCCTGTGACCCTCCAAAAGGCTGTCAGCTGTCCCTCCCTTTCTCTCCTTTTGTTCTCTCATTTCCAAATTAACTTTCCCAGAGTCTGCTCTGACTTTTCCTGGAGCTGGTAGGTGCAAGGGTTGTGGAGGACTCTGTTAGGAGTGACAGATGTTATCTGAGGGTCCTACAGTGACCAAATATTTTCCTGTTTTAGTCAGTTCAGAGCTCAGCAAGGCACCTGGGGGGACTCCTTTTTGCTTTACCTTGTGCTCTGCAGCTGCAGAGGAGACACGAGAGCAACCTGCTGCTACTTTTAACCACAAGGAGCTGTAGTGGGGGCAAGGAACTACTCGTAGTGAATTTTCTTCAGCCAGTGGAACATTTCTGTATGCAGAGGTGGTGTGTTTATACATCTATATTTAGCCTTTTCAGAAGATGTAGAGTTCATAAAGGTAAGCTGAATGCTCTAGCACTCTGCTGAACTGTGCTAATGAATATTGTTTTATTGCACCATGTCATTGATTCAGACTCCAGCCCAGGACAGAAGCCCTCCTGCAGGCTCTAGTTAAAGAAAATTGTGATAATCGTGAGGCTTTGCTGGCTGCATGGAAGAAAAATCCTAAATGTAAGTGTTCTGCTTGCCTAATTATCAATCATATAAGTGGAGTACCTTGAACACTATTGAATTATAATGGACTATTTCACTTGTTAAGCTCCAAATATTTCCTATTTTCTTACCAGGAGCAGTAATGCCCTGTGTTTGGTTCTTGTAAAAAATGACAGAAAGCAGCATTTATTTGTATTGTAAGACTTTTTTGGTTTTTTCTGTAGTGGTAACCACAGTTAAAGTGCATTAGATTATGGTGGTACTGTCCATGGATATTGGAATACTTTTCCTGGTAAAATGGATTTTTTTTCAGTATTGGGTGCCAGATTATAAGAATTCTTTTACAGAAGAAGCAGCAAAGTGCTTCAGTGGTGGCTCACAGAAATTCCTGTGGCTGCTGTCACCTGTGGTGCATGGAAGTGTCCAAGCTGCAGCCCCATCCCAGCAGTGGAAGGCTGGTCCTGGCTCCTGGGATGATCCCACAGGAGCTCATTTTTGCAGCCAAACCATAAAACTGCTCTGCTTCCCTTGCAGACCTGCTCGCAGCCTATCGCCAGTGGATCCCCGAGGCCATGCACCAGGACCTCGCCCTGAAGTGGCCACCAGTAGCCCTGTGACTCTTGGTGTTGATGGACTCCTTTTCTCCAAGATTTTTTGAGAGCTTTCCAAGGGTTTTCTTCTAAGTCTGAAACAGATGGACTCACCAACTGTAACAATACCTTTTTGTAAGCAAACCAGGTGTTGTTCTGTTTTCCCAGAAGTCCTACCAGCTGTTCAGCTGGTATTTCATAATATTAATGTTTGGATAATTGTATCCATTGTATTTTATGGATTTTTTTACTTGGTTTTTTTTTTTTTTTTACTTGAAGCTTCTCTTTGGACTATATTAGTCATATGAACTGTAATAAATATGTAAAGGTCTTGGTGTGAATGGGAGAATTGTTTGCTGTGTGGGATGCTGCAATGAGCAGAATTTCAGACCTATGCAGGCACTTCCTTACATGTGTTAGACAGAACCTTTGGTGGTGGGCTGGCCCTGGGCAGCAGCTCAGGACAGGAAGCACGAAAGTGAGGAAACTTGTGGGTTGAGATAATAATGGTTTAATTAGTGAAGGAGAGAAGCTTGAGTTTACCTTCCCCTTCACCTGATCTTTTTGAGTCTTGGTAAACCCAGTGCTCGCACTGTGCTCATGGGCTGCTGCTTGTGACACTGCTGCAGGACAGGGTGTGCACAGGGACGCTCCTGTCCCCGTGCTCTGAAGGAAACTGGTGCAGCACAACTGCCTGGAAGTGTGTCCGTAATTCCTGCTGCTTCCCTGCTCTGCAGGAGCGAGGCCAGGACACAGGTATGTCACTGTAGGGCACGAGAGCACACACGCGTGAACGCCACAGCTGAAGGTGAGAAAAAAGGAAAAAGTTTATTTTCTGACTCCACTACTTAGAGTTTTACAAAAGTGACAGTGGATTGGAGGGTGAAAGGGCCACCTCTCCAATGACACTGGACAAGTTACCAATCCATCAACTTTCTCCACCTCTACGAAGGAATGCAAAACAACTGAGTTGTTTACAGAAAGTGTGTGGGAAAGTTTGCAACTAGAATGAAAACATCAGAAGGCTAAAAGATTTCTAAAAATCAGGGCGACACAGGTAAGCATTAGAAACAGCTAAAACTAAATAAACAGCAACGTTGAAGCCAGAAGGAAAATGGCACTTGCGCTTACTGCTATCAGTTGATGCCACAGCAGCGCCGTGGTAGGCAGGGCGAAAAAGTGGAGATGCCGGGGATTGAACCCGGGGCCTCATACATGCAAAGCATGCGCTCTACCACTGAGCTACATCCCCTTGCTGACAGCACTGCTTTCCACAGCCAATACAACGCTAACAGGAGCCGCAGGCCGGGCCCGGTGCTGATGCCCCCGCAGTTACTCCGCATCCCCTGCGCCCCGCGCTGGGCCCCGGCGGCGGCAGCGCCCGCGGGAGCGAAGCGGGATGGGGGCGGTGCAGTCTGGGGCGGAACCGCAGCCTCATGATACAAGGCGGCACGAATCATTCCATACCTGTCCTCGTTAGTATAGTGGTGAGTATCCCCGCCTGTCACGCGGGAGACCGGGGTTCGATTCCCCGACGGGGAGGTAACAAAACTTTTGCCCCCTGATGTCATTTTTTGTGGGCGGTCCTGTGCAGGGTTTGTCTGCGACGCTGCCGTGGAACCGCCCCGCCAGAGACGCGTTTTGTTCCACGGGAGGGGATCGGGACCGCTTCTATCCCCAGCGTGCGGTGCCTGAAGGTTCCCTGGGCTCCCGGGAGTGGAAATCACTGGGGGAAGGTGTGAAGCCCCGGACGCCCCAGGCTCCGGGCGGCGGAACTCGCGTGGGAGGGCGGGCAGCGGCGTCCAGGGGGGCGTGGGGCGGGGTCGTATCCACGGCCAGCGAGGGCGCTCTCGCCCGCCGAAATAGCTCAGTTGGGAGAGCGTTAGACTGAAGATCTAAAGGTCCCTGGTTCGATCCTGGGTTTCGGCAGATGGCTTAATATTTTTGGTGGGTTTTTTTTTTGGTCAGGATGGTTCTTTTTCGCCGCTGCGCGGAGAGCGCGGGGACTGCAGTCCCTGCGTCGGGCGGCTGAGCCGGTGCCAGCGTAGGCGCTCGCCCGTGCGGGACTTTTGTGTCAGGAACCACTTCCCAAAGGACGGTGGCGACGGAGCGGGTCCGGCGGCGGCCGCTCGGGCAGGACCTAGCCTGCAGAGAACGCCCTGTAAGCCGTCCTCGTTAGTATAGTGGTGAGTATCCCCGCCTGTCACGCGGGAGACCGGGGTTCGATTCCCCGACGGGGAGGTTGCACAGATATTTTAAGTCTTTTTTGCTTTCCTGCACAGATTTCTCTGATTTCCGACAGAGCAAAACCATTCAGTTTTGTGTGTGCAAACCAGAGCGTCCCTGCCTTTCTAAGGTCTGCCTGAAGATTGCAGCAGGCTCTGCACACTGCAGTGCCCAGAGCCCACTGGGGCCTCGGTGCGGCCCCATCCGCCTGCCCTTCTCCACACCGGGGCCAGCGGAGCGGGGACGTGACCGGTGGTCAGGGGCAAGACTATGGGCAGGGGGATGTAGCTCAGCGGTAGAGCGCATGCTTTGCATGTATGAGGTCCCGGGTTCAATCCCCGGCATCTCCACGAGGGAGTTCCTCTTTTTGTCCCCTTTTTGGTAATATTTTATCCAGTTCAAGTCACCACGTCTCATTAGCCAGGAGCAAACTGACCGTGCGGCCACAATGGGCCCACGGTGGCACTTCCCGGTGGTATAAAGTGTTTGGTTCTTTTTCCATTTGGCTCTCCTTGGGCCTGTGCAAACACACACGGCTTCTGTGACCCATCTGCACGCTAAGGGAGACACAGGAGGCCCAAAAAGGACAAAGCACCAAACCCCGAAATTCAGGGGGACACTGGCCACTCATCCCAGCCTGACACTGCCACATCCCACAGCCTGGCAGAGCTGGCACCATGCAGCCCTGCAGCCACAGAGCTCAGGGGCTCAGCTTCACGTTCCCAGAGCCAAAGGGGAAGGACAAAAGCCAGGACACCACAGCTGACTGCACTGCAGGAGCTTCTCCCTGGCTCTGCAGTGCCCACTCCCCTCCGCTGTCCTGCTCAGCCCCTTGGGAAGAGCTCTCAGGGATCCAACCGCCCTGCTTGGATCTCCTCAGGCTGCCTGGGCTCATCGGGGAACTCTGTGGAGAGGGCTGAGAGTTGTGGCACAGCTGAGAGGTTCGGCCCAGAGAGACCAAGCCCACACAGAGCCTGGAACAGCTTTGATCTGCACGGTTCAGTGGCAGCTGTTCTCTCTCACTGCTTGGTTACCCACGGCAGCAGGAGCTGACCGCTGACGAACTCAAGGGACATTTCCTGTCACAGTGGCTGAAAAGCTCCTTGTGCTATTTATTTACTCATCTTACTTACAGTTGTTATTTTGAGCCAATGTTTGGTTACAGCGCTGGTAAGCAGGAAGATCCCTGTTGTAAATTACTCCCTGGATCTCCTGGGCAGCTCTACTTCTGGAATGTGCCCTGCACATGAATGTAAGAGACAGTTTGAAGTAACAGGCATGAAGTAACAGACCTTTTGTCACAAACTACCTCCCCATGTGGCTTTTTGATGATTTTCTGACCAGTCCTAAGTGCTCACCTTGTAACTAAAAGAACAAGCTTAACATTATTATTCACTTGCTGCTGAGGAAAGATCTAAACCTGGAAGGCTTCTCCAGTTTTTGATGTTTTTACACTCCCAAGGCACACAGTGTCAGCCACTGAGCACTGAGAAGTAGCCAAGATTTGTGTGGTAGTTTTTTTTCCATATAAATGATCCAAGTGTTTTAAATTATTATCACTACAGCAGTGGTGTTAATACATACACAAAGTAGCAGAGGCCGAAGAGCTCCCCAGAGCATTCCCCTGCTGTAACAGCTCCATGTGTCAGGCAGACAAAGGCACTTTTCCTCAAACCACAAAGCTGTTGCTGGACTTCTGCTCCCTTCCTGCTGGTGAGCAGCCTTGGGTGTTATCTGTGTCCCTTACATTTTCCTTGGCTGCTGCTAAATGAAGGATTTTGTAGGCGGATTGAACCAAATGGCATTGCCTGAATCTTGCAAAGCTCCTTTCTGTTCCCAGCTGTGCCCTGGAATTGCTGTGCAGTTTGAGTAGGATGGTGCATGAGCCGACTGAATGCAGCAGACTTCTATCAGAAGGTGCTCTGTGAGACCAGAGTAAGAAATAGACATTATTATTACTATTATTTCTGACTGATTTTACCCCTGAGCTATAAATTCCATTGCAGCTCAGATGCATACTCCACTTTATGTGTGCACATCTATACACACACACACACACACACACTCTGACTGTAACATCTTTAGGCCTTGATCTCTTTATCCATCAGGCCTTTCTTTGCCCCTCACGTCCCCTCTCTATCCCCGGGCAGGAGCCTCCTGAAGCCCCCCTTTCCTGGCATGGTCCCCGCCCTTCAGGCTGCTCCAACCTCGGCAGCTGCCCCAGCATCACCAGCAGCCAGACACCTCTGCCCTGTCCCTTGTCCCACAGCCACGATGGCACCGAGGCTCTGGCACAAACCTGTTCCACCTTGTGCCCGGGTGGCTGACACACACCCCCCTGCCCCTCCACACTGACATAACACTCGAGGCGTCCCTCAGGATAAAGCAACGAACTCCCTCCCTCAGGACCCCCCTCACGGTGTGGCCGCGGGCAGAGCCGTCGCTCGCCCAGCCTCAGGGGTGGCAGCCAAGGAAGTGTTTTTCAAGCAGGGGCGAAAACTGCAGGGTTTAAACCCCTGAACGTAACGAAAGGCTCTGACAGAAGCTTTAGGTGCGGCTCCAAGCTGGGGTCACTGCGATGCCCCAACCGCCGTCCCGCTCCGGCGGCTCCAGGCCGGCTTTTCCCGCCGCTCCGGACGCGCCGCTCGCCGTCCCGCGCGCGCCAGCCGCAGCACAGTCCGCGAGGCGTCAATCCCTCCGCGCCGCCGCGCCGCGCTCCCCTCTCACCCACGCAGGAGGGCAGCGGCGCACGGCGCGAGGAAAGTAGTGCACAGCGGAGTGATCCGGTCGCGGGGGCGGAGCGCCGAGGGCCATATAAGCACCGAGCGGGGGGGATGTGTGGCGTAGTTGGTGCTGGGTGAGCTTTGTGGTGTCGGCTTGGCCGAGCAGTGCCGCGGTGAGAGTTCGGTGGGCGGGAGCCGTTTAGAGCGGCGGCGAGAGGGCCTAGATACGGGCTGTGCATCCGGGCGGGAGGGAAGGGTGTGCGCGCTGAGGGGCTGCGATTGGGGCGGTGGCAGACAGTGATGGCAGACAGTGATGGCGGGCTGAGGGCCGGGACGTTGGCTTCCCCTTCAACGGCAGCACCGCGAGGCGGGGGTGGGGAAGGGCGAGCGGCCACCGGTAAAATGGCGGCGGCGCAGGCGCAGGGGTGCTTCCCGGTGGTTGCGGGCGGGAAGGGGAAGTGGGCGGGACCCCCGCCCTCCGTGAGGTGGGCGGGGCCTTCGCTGTGACGTCACGGACGGGGAGCGCAGCTCTGCGTCCTGGGAAGGGGAACAGTCACTAAAGCACGGCGGGTTTTCCCTCTTCCAGGGAAAAATGCAGATCTTCGTGAAGACCCTGACAGGCAAGACCATCACCCTTGAGGTGGAGCCCAGTGACACCATCGAGAATGTCAAGGCCAAGATCCAGGACAAGGAAGGCATCCCTCCTGACCAGCAGAGG
>JACBWW010000031.1:9279610-9370931 GCA_020086605.1 Lanius collurio | reverse complement strand
GCCAAGATCCAGGACAAGGAAGGCATTCCCCCTGACCAGCAGAGGCTGATCTTTGCTGGCAAGCAGCTGGAAGATGGTCGTACCCTCTCTGACTACAACATCCAGAAGGAGTCAACTCTGCACCTTGTCCTGCGCCTGCGGGGTGGTAACTGAACCAGCAGGTTGTTGCCTCCAAATAAAGGGTTCCCTGCACTTGTTCATTCCAATAAAGCTGTTGCATCCACAAAAGTTTGTGTCCCAAGTTAGATAACAGTTGTCTGTGACATTGCCTGACTCCAGCTCTCTAATAAACAATAATTATGTAGTTTCCACAGACAAAGGAGTTGCAAAACTGCCTTATGCAAGGCTTCCACATGCGTGGTGATTGTAGCTAATCCCTCAGCCATGGTTTGCCTGGAGTTGTGTAAGTGTTCTGATACCTGGCTGCAGCTCAGTGCCCGCCTGCAGATGTTGTGCAGCTGTGGGCATTGTGTAAGCATGGATATGCAACAGGAAGTTGTGGATGCTCCCAAGTCGGAAGGCTTTGAAATAGCTCTTGGTTGCCCAGCAACTGCCCTTATTTTGGGATTAATGGAGAAACAGCAGAAGGGTGATCCTGCAGCTCTGTCATAGGCTGGGGCAACAGGATTGTCACTGCTGGTTCTGCAGCCCTTGGGCTTGAAAAGTGAGGTGGGAGGTGTCGATCTTATCAGTTACGGGGTGGACTTGATTTTTGTTGAGCTTAATGACAAGATGGGAGCAGTAATTTCAGATGTATTTACTGGAAATCTGAATGTGCTTCATTGCAGCTGTGCCCCAAGTGGAAATGCTGCACTGCTGAGCTGACATGAGACAGAGCCCTTCCTGTATGCTGTAGAAGCCCTGGTAAAAGGGAAGTTTCCACTCAAGTGTTTGTGGTGGAGGTTGCATGAGGGGCTGAGGAGGAGTTAACTGTGGCTGTGCTAGGCATGAGGAGAGGGAAAAGGGAGAGTAAAACAGAAATGCCCTTTCCAGGAGCAGTGACATGGACTCACTTTGGAGGGGGATACAGTGGGAGCTGAATAATGGTCTCAGCTGGTGACTGGCTTCAGGAGGACCTGAAGGGACCTCACACTGCCTGGGACAGCAGGGTTTGACTCAAGTAACAGCAATTGCTTTTAGTGCTGTGTGTCCTCTGAGGAGCAAGTTTGGAGCACTAAGATGTGTGCTGGAGCATGCATTTGAATGCTAAGGAGCTAAATCCTGTGTGGGTGGGAGCTGGTGCTGTGCCATCCTGGACATCCTGTCCTCCTCCACGGGAGTGCCCCGGGCTCTGCCCACGCTGCCCTGGCTCCCGGTTCCTGAGCTGACCCCCAACACCTGCAGTGAGCAGTTTGCCATTGTGTGGGGTTTCTGTCCTCTTGGGACATCAGAACTCACAAACCCAGCAGCTTTTCAGCAGAGCTGTGGCTCCTTAAACGCAGGTGTCCAGTCAGCCAAAGGGGAGGTGTCACTGGAATGCAGGGAGCATTAATTGCAAGTGGCTGTAATTTGAAGGCAGCCAGACTGCCATGAGGGGAGAGCTGCAGGAGGACACGGGGTGAATGTCAGAAGCCTGCACAAACAACTGCAGAGCTGTGTTTTAAGAGAATTCCTTTGTTTTCAGTGTCTCAGTAAAAATCCTTTACAATGCTGGACAAATCCATGATGGCCTGGAGTGGGCTGCAGCCAGGCAGAGAGGGAAGCTTGGAGCAGAAATCTGTGCTGTCTTGTGAGCTGGGTCAGCCTCTGCTGAGCACAGAGGGAATGGTGTGAAGTTGTGTCAGGGGGTTAGGTTGGGTATTAGAAAAAAGTTCTTCCCACAGAGGGTGGTCAGACACTGAACAGGATTCCTGGGGCAGTGGTCACAGCACCAAGCCTGCCACAGTTCAAGAGGAGTTTGGATGACACTGTCAGGCACGTGGTGGGATTTTGGAGCTGTCCTGTGCAGGGTTTTGACTTGATCCTACTGGGTCCCTTCCAACTCAGGACATTCTATGGTTCTGTGACCTCTGCAGGTCACTCTGCTGTGTTTGAGGAACCTCAAGGCTCACAGTGGCACTGCCAGTGCTTCAGAGGCAGCACTCGTGAGTGGAGACAGCAGCTGGGGTGGGATCAACCACAGAACAGCAAAATTTGATGGGAACAGCAAAGCATTTCATAATCTCTAAGGTTGTCTTTTGTCTAACCGTGGCAGAACATGTTGTTCCCAAAGATCTTCTCAGTCACATTGTTCCGCAGCGCCTCGGGGAATCTCCTGGATTTTACTGGGATTTACTGGGATTTGAAGAAAAATTCCTTTCACAGCATTTCTTAGTAACAAAATGTTTTAAAAAGCGAAGGAACACGTAGCACCTACTCTGTTCTGTTCTGAAGGCAATGCTGCTGGGAGAGGGGGCTCATCCCACAGCAGAGACTGGCCGGGATTGAACGGAGACATCAATTAATTGATCTGGTAGTTAAACAGAGGCAACTATCAGGGTTAAAGATTTAGAAGGAAAAAAAGACACAGTTAAGTGTAAAGACAGAAATGCAAATGTTCCACCGAGGTGGAGGCCATGGCGAGGCAGGTCTTGTGCTGTGCTGGGCCCTGCCCTGTGGCAGCCATGAGATTGTGTCTCCTCTCATCATGCAGGACGGTGTGTGGCAGGTGGAAGCAGTCCAGTTTCCAGATATTTTAGCTCAGGTCCACTTGCAGCTGGGACAATGGGATGTTGTGCATGAATGATTTAAAATAGGCTGTTATAAACTGGACTCAGTTTTCTGCTCAACGAGGCTTTTATTCAGGGCCACGTTCAGATAGACAAGATAGACAAAAGACCCAATTCTTTGGTAAAGCAGAGTTGGGTTAAATGGAAAAACAGAGGCAGGTTAATAGGTGATGGATGTTCACTCTTCCAGCAAGACATATACATTATATATACATACACACAGGAATACCAACGTGTTTATATATTTTTTTTATCTAGCATGTAGTGACAGAACAAGGAGGAATGGCTTCAAGCTGAAAGAAAAAATAGGTTTTGATATTAGGAAAAAAATCTGTACTGTGAGGATGAGGCACAGGAACAGATTTCCCAGAGAAGCTGTGGCTGCCCCATCCCTGGAAGTGTTCAAGGCCGGCTTGGATGGGGCTTGGAGCAACCAGGGATAGAGGAAAGTGGCAGGGGCATAGAACGAGATGAGTTTCAAGGTCCCTTCCTACCCAAACCCACTTTATTCTACAACTCTATGACAGAACGGTATTTTATCTATTCATATATGTTCTTTCCCTCCATATTGCACCAGTTTCCCCATTTCCCTGCGGACACACGTGCTCACACTTCCACCACGCTCGGGTTCCCGTTCCCTCCTTCCGTGGATAGCGGGGGTGTGGGCGTGGTCTGGCGCTTCGGCCCCGCCCACCCCGCCTTGGCGCCGCCCCCTCGGCCGGGCCGGGCCGGGCCGGGCCGCGGGGCCATAAAGCGGCGGCGGCGGGGCCCCTGCCGGTCCTGGTTCGCTCCCAGCTCCGCCGCGCCATGGCCGCGGCCCGGCGCAGGCTGTCTGTGGGGCTGGGGCTGGCCGGGGTGGCCTGCGCCATCGTGGGGGGCTGCCTGCTGCTCCTGGGGCCCGTCATCATCCGGCAGCAGGTCATCAAGGTCGGCCGAGCTCGGGGGTGCGCGGGAGGCGCGGCGGGGGCTCGGCACCGGGCGGGATGCGGGCTCGGTGGCGGCGGGGGGCGGCATGTGATGGTGCGGGCTCGGTGGAGGGGCCGAACGGGATGTGATGGTGCGGGCTCGGTGGAGGGGCCGAGCGGGATGTGATGGTGCGGGCTCGGTGGAGGGGCCGGGCGGGATGTGATGGTGCGGGCTCGGTGGAGGGGCCGAGCGGGATGTGATGGTGCGGGCTCGGTGGAGGGGCCGAACGGGATGTGATGCGGCCGGTGCGGGCTCGGTGGAGGGGCCGAGCGGGATGTGATGGTCCGGGCTCGGTGGAGGGGCCGAGCGCTGGAGCCCGTGGGTGGTGCGGTCGGTGGCTGGAGCCGGTGCGCTGCGGGCTGGTGCGCGTTTGCTTGTGCGGTGCGGTCCCGGAGAGCCGAGCGCTGCAGGCGGCAGTGTCGCTGCTGCAGCTCCGAGCAGCCTCAGGCTCTTACCTCGGGCAAGTGCCGCCTTGGAGTGTTCTACCCCTGGCGACAGCAAATTTCCCGAAGTGAGCAGGTTAACCACCCGTGGTTACCGAGGGCTCTTTGCGTCCTTGGAATTGGCTGGGGATGCAGCTCTTGGCAGAGCATCACCCTGAGCACCAACCCTTCCTCCCCCTCATCTCCTTCTACCCGTAGCACCTTTCATTTATAGATATTCCTTTCATAAATAGATGAGCAGTGGGCTCACGTGTGCTCTGGTGAGGTGCTTTCCCAACTGGAAACAGGGCAGACGATGTGCAGGAGCACTCCAAATAAGCCTGGTGCATGGAGCAGCCTCTGAGTTGTCCTCTCTCTTCGACTGAAAACCTGCAGAGTTGCTTCTCTGAAGATCTGTTTTATCCACAGTAGAGGTCTTGAGGCTGAAGAGGGTTTGTCCCCAAAACGTGGGGCTGTGGATGGAATTGTTGGTCTGTTCAGTAACTGCTGCACAGTTTTATGAACCTGTCCCTGCTGCTGGGACACCAGTTATCCTGCTGTAATGTAGAGCTCATCCCCACAATTAGCCGACCCTTTTTCTCCCTGTGCAAAGCAGATGTGCTCCCTGCCTTGGCCTTTCTCCAAGCTTCCACCTACCCAGGTCACCCCCGTAAAATTTGCTTCTGATGAAAGAGGTGAACAAACACCTCATAGCCAACGGCTGGTGTTGCATGTGGTGCAAAGTCTCTGCTGAAAATGACCTACTTAAACATACCCCTGAGAAGCACTACTGGCTG
Source organism: Lanius collurio (assembly GCA_020086605.1). Lineage (NCBI taxonomy): Eukaryota > Metazoa > Chordata > Aves > Passeriformes > Laniidae > Lanius > Lanius collurio. The sequence continues at coordinate 9,366,038 of JACBWW010000031.1, read as the reverse complement.
GGCAGAACCACACAGTCCTGTAGATTAAACAGTAGAAAGTCTTTGTTCAGTTTTATTGACATCAGGAGCTGGTACCTGCAAATAAAAGGCTGAAGGGCCCCTGCAGAACAGAAATGACATTTTTCGTGCAAAAACCTTCTGCCCTCTTTTTAGCTAATCCTGATTCCTTCAACCTAATTAGCTAAGTCCTAGTAATTTGCAATGAGAACAGAAGATGAGGAAAAGACCAACCCTTGTTTCCCCTCTCTTCACCTCAAGCCCTTGGTCTCCACATCTTTAACACAACACAAAATTGCCCTGAGCTCATATTTTTCCCATTTCACGTTAAGCCTAATAACTGAGTGCCAAGGGGTGATGAGGAGTATTCAGGCTCTTACTGAAACTCCTGAGTTTCAGAGTAGCATGGGTAAGAGGAGCTTGAAGAGCTGGGGTTTGGCAGGTAGAGGCTGGTTTGCCCATCCTGGCTTCCTGAGCTCTGTCAGGACGGTGTATCCTGATGGAAAAGCACTTAGTTACAGAGAGGTGGTTGTTTCAAGGATATCTTCGAATGAAGTCTGCAGGGATAGAGACAGGGAGCTTGGAGCCTGTCTGCTGCCCCATCTGCATTGGGCTGCCTGTGGGGTTGGCCCTGCAAAACCTGGGGGTATTTCTTTTCTGGAAGCACGTGGAATGCCACAGACCTGCCCAAGGTGTGAGCTTGCCCACAGTGAGGCTTCATCAGCTCATCCCTCTGCTCCCCGTGGCTGCTCCACTCCGATGCTGTCCTGGGTGGCAGGAGCTGGGTGCAAGCCACAGCACTGTCCTTGCTGATGCAGCAGGGTGAGGAGGAGGGTGGTGAGAGGATGTGGAGGGTGAGGTCTCACTGACACCCAGCTTCACTGCTCCTTCCAGTCTGCAGGAGAAACCGCATCTCTCGACTTTAATGAGCAGGGTGCCTCCCTCCTGGAGGAGCAGGATTTGGTGTGGTGGAGCTGCTGCTCTTCTGGCCCCGTCTGGAGCCACTGGACAGTAACCAGATCCTTTCAGTTCCTCAGGAACAAAGATCAACCTGGTCAGGAGGGGTCAAACATCTCAGTGACCCTTTGTAACCCCTCTAGTTGACAAATACTCTGGTTTTATTTCAGACGTATGACCATGTTTGTTTTGACTTTTAAAGTAGCTTAGTTTCAAGGCTACCCCCTTATAGGGGATCTTAGCAGCACCTGTGGAGTACCTTGAGCTGCTGTGCCCAGGTGGGAGGGAGCTGGGAAAGGCAGCAGAGAGCTGGGATGTAGCTCCATCTGACAGAGTACCTGTTATAATAATAAACACATGTGCAACAAGTAATCAAAGGAGCGCAAGACAGAACAAGCAAGTAAAGCAAATGAAATGTTCTTGATTATAATTAATTCAACACTCTGGAATCAGGATTGCAAAGCAGACTAAATTAAAATTTGTCCTATTACTGCTTCTGTGCCATGAAATCCTTGAGGCTGGCAAAATTAGAGCAACGTGTGGGCATGGAAGTGGCAACAGGAAGGGTTTGCTAGGTTAGATGGGTTACAAAGCAATGTGGAGATGTCTGCTTAGGGGTAGGGCTTGGATGAGGGGCTTGCAGAGCCCTGCTGCTCACAGGTAGCTCAGCCTTACCATGAAATGCCTGAAGGAAGATGGGGTGGTGTGGGGAAACCTCTGGCAGAGTTCCACCTCAACCCTTTGTGTCAGCAATATGTGCCCAGTCAGCTCGAGCTGCTCCAGAGCAGGAGCTGCTGTGGGGCTGCTGAGCTGCACCAGCATAAAGCCCCTGTCCCTCCTCCCGTTGGTGGATCAGCCCCACTTCCATAAGCTCGCTGGCTTACCTAAGCAGGGGCAAGGATTTGTGCTTGCAGAAGAAAAGATTATGGTGGAACACATCCAAAGTAAATGTTCAAGAAGGAACAAGCTCTTGCCCCTACTGCAGCCTCCCCCAGGCAGGGAGGGAGTGGAGGCAGAGGTGCCGAGATGCCAGGATCGGAGCTGAGGAGGGCTTAAGTTGTCTTTGAGCTCCTGCAGGCATTTCCCAGCACACAGGACAGTGATATGGGAGCACAGTTGTGCCTTGCCTTTGACCTGCTGTGAGTCAATGCAGGCTGGCAGCTGAGGGGAGGCAGAGGTGTCCCGTGCTGTGCTGTTGGGACCCAGCTGGGTTACCATCCCAGTCCTCCGTCTTCTTTTTGGGAATCTAGTGGGCTCTCCCTGCTGGAACCCAAAGAGTTATGAGGACAGCTGTGCCACTTCTCCTTGCTTGCTTTGAGCTGTGTGGAGCCACCAAATCCACAAGCAAAGGCCTTAGGGACAGGGCTGTTTCTGCCAGACAAGTAAAACATACAGAATAGTGAATAATTCAGTATTGGTTTGTCTAATGCAGCATATCAAAAAACTTGGAAACTCTGTGGGTAGGATTTGAAAAATTAAACCTGAATAAATAAGCCAGCAGCCATCCTGTGACATAAACTCGACTCTTCTGCACACACAGGAGTTCTCACTGTAGATCTCAGTCTCAGTCTGCCAAACACACCTGGATCCTCTGGGGAGCCTCTGTTGTAACTGCTGCCTTTGGCTCTGCCTTACATTGAGCTGAGGGTGGATGTGCTCATGTGCAGCCACAAAGCCCAAAAGTTGTGTCTCCTTATTTTTTTTCCTTGCAGAACGTCAGGATCAACCCCAGCAGCATCTCCTTCCAAATGTGGAAAGACATCCCTGTTCCTTTCTACCTGTCAGTGCATTTCTTTGAGGTGCTGAACCCCAAGCAGGTCCTCCAGGGAAAGAAGCCTGTGCTGAGCCAGCGTGGACCCTACGTGTACAGGTCAGGTACTGCTTGTGGTCCAGCTTGGTGTGAGCCTGACCACTGTGCTGCCCACCAGGCTGCTGGCTGGCTGCTCTGGCAGGAGGGCATTGCATCAGCAGGGTTGGGGAGACCTTAGTGGTGGTGGATTTTAAAGTGACCCAAATGTGCTCTAATTGCTCTGATCACGCTAAAGACGCACGTAGGACCTCTGGCCACTGAGGCAGTGAGATTGGTGGGTGCTCCACTGAGGTGTGGAGCTCAATCCTTTTCTGGGGCCTGTTGGGCAGGCAGACCTGGGCTGATGTGGTCCAAACATGGGTATGAGGGGTGTTGGTGTGGTGATGGGTGACCCTCTCTTCAGAGTGCTCTTATTTTATCTTCATTGTGCATTTAAGAGCCCAGCTCTTGAGCTGGAGTTGCCTCAATATCAAACTTCGTGGCTCAGTCCTTATCTGATGTGGGACCCAGAATGTGCCTAACGTGAGTGCTCTGGTCGTGGGAACCAGTATGGAGAACCAGTATGGAGCACCTACACTGGGTCAGACCCACACACAGCAGGGCTGGGTCTGTGCCATGGCTGAGAATGGTGGCTGAAGCCCTAGGTGTTTCTCAGCACCTGAAAGAGCAGTAGTTGGTGTTGAGTTGAACCTGTGAACTTCCCATTAAACAGTGATCTTCAACACATCAGTGCCTGTGCTAATGTGGTGAGGTTAAACCAGCAGCCTAATCAAGCTCATGTGGGAAGATTATTGGTTAATCCAAAGCTGTTTGAGCAGTGTGGAGGGGAAGCCTGCAGTAAGTATATGCCCTTGTTTCCTCTGCCATTGCATGTCACACCATGTGGGTTCTGTATATTGGAATCATATTGCTCACTGGCTTAGGGAAAAGTTTCACTTACTTTAAATAATAATAAACAAAGGTTTGAAGCTTATTAGTGTTCTAGTGTTCCTGCTGAGCAAGATTAGTGCCCTTCTGTAATGTGGGCTGTAAAACAGAGGCTCCACAGTGAAGGATGTTATTTTTGCTGGTGAGTTGAGCTTCAGTTCCACCAGGAGCAGAACGAGGCTTGTGATGCTGGGGACAGCCTCACACTGCTGCAGAGCACTGCAGCCTCCATGAGACTGGGGCTGCCCTGTGGCGTGGGCTGAAGTCCAGCAGCACTGGGCAGTGTGCAGGACATGGATGGCCTGAAGCCCTGAGGAGCAGAAGGGCCACAATGTCGTGTGGAGGGTCAGGCTGCCTTGAACCCAGAAGGCATCAGGGAGCTTGGGAGCAAATCAGTGTGGGCTCACTGGTGGAACATGTGGCATCTTGGCTGGTCCTCTCCTGTTTGCAGGTTGTTTTGGCATGTGGGTTGCTGTGGCTCTGCGTATCTGAGCACCTCTCTGGTGTCTGGGCTTTTCCAGTGGCTGTAGGTGAAGCAGTGGAGGAGACTTAGACTTTTGTCTTAAATTTCTTGGGTATTGAGTTGGGAAGAAACACTTTGTGTCTGCAAGAATCCAACCTGTCAGGGATGCCTCCCTCCTGGGCTGCCCTCTCCTCCTGCCAGGTGCTAACCCTGGTTGGGGTGTGAGGTTTATGTCTGTTCCCATGCTGCCTCCTGCCACAATCCACTAATACAAGCAGGGGTCGTGATGGTTTGTTTACTGATCTCAGAGTGCAAAAGGACACAAGGGATTTCAGTTTAATCAAAACAGTGCCCCTTTATTAATTGCCCACAACACAGGCAATAGAGGAGAGAAAGAGATAGAGAGGAAGAAAAAGGGGGGGGTGGAATAGCTACCAATGGATGAGACACAGTCCTTGTGGGCTTCTGCCAATAGATTCATCTTCTTTCTGTGGGGAGATCTCATCTTGGTTATTTTATAAAGTCTCTTTATAGTCCTTTTCAAAAGTGAGGGGCAGCCAGCCAAGAGGCAGGGGAAATCTACAGCCACTGTTATGAGGCCCAGTGCTTTGGGAAATGGGTACAGGACAGGTCCTTCCAGCACAGTCCTCCCCGCCTCAACAGCAAGAGCAGCGCAGTCCACCATGACCAGTTTAATGTTCTCAGGAATGCAAACCAGTTGCCAGAGGGCACACCTGCAGGCAGCACTTGGCAGACATCCCACCTCAGCCAGGCCAGGACTCCTGTGCAAAGTTTTTAAGGTTTCAGTCTCTGTCCTTGTCGATGCTCGTGAGGCAGATGAGGGATCTTCGGACCGTCCCTTACACCTCCCCAGCTGCCTTGTTGCTTCTTGCTGGGGTTTGGTCTCCTTCAAGCCCAGGCTTGTGCAGGCTGTCCTTGCTCCACAGGCAGCAGGGGCTCTGCCTGAGGGAAGGTTCCCATGATCTCCCATCTCTTTGCAGGGAGTACAGGTACAAAACAAATATCACGTTCCACGACAATGACACAGTTTCCTACCTGGAGTACCGGAACCTCTTCTTCCAGCCAGACTTGTCCAATGGCACCGAAGATGAGTACGTTGTAGTGCCAAACATTTTGATGTTGGTAAGTGCTCGTTGCCTGGATGGGTTCCACCTTCTGAGCTTGTGGAGAGGGTGGTGAAGCCCAGCCCTGAATTACTGGATTACTGAATCACTTTCTTGTGGGCCTTAAGGCTTATCAAGCAATGAGGTGGTTAAACTCATAAAATTCAATTATCTGCGTTCTGGGTGTTAGTTGTTGTGTTGGGCTGCTACTGTTCCAAAACCAGAGTGTGCAGAGGGGCTGGCAAAGCAGCTGGGCTTGAGTCTGTGACCTCACCTAAGCATCCTGTGGGGAAATCAAGCCTCTGAGCCCTCAACTGCTTTCTTCCCAAACTGGGAATAAATGAAGCGCCTCAGTCTGTCCAGAGGATTCCTCTGGGGCTATAGATGGGAGCAGCAGAGTGATTTTGCTTAGCACCAAAAATGTTCTATCTTTGGTAAAGATGGGGCTCTCATCCCAGAGGTTTGTTTTCTTTCCCAGGGAGCAGCTGTGATGATGGAAAAACTGCCAAACGTTTTGAAGATTTTAGTGAGCGGAGCCCTGGCTGGCCTGAAGCAGGAGGCGTTCATGAACCGGACGGTGGGGGAGATCATGTGGGGGTATGAAGACCCCCTTATAGACACCATAAATGTGCTTGTTCCTGGCCTGATCCCTTTCAAGGGGAAGTTTGGATTATTTGTAGATGTAAGTAAAGGGGTTGGTTGGGAATGCTAAAATCACTGATCCCTTTCAAGGGGAAGCTTGGATTGTTTGTAAGTAAAGTGGTTGGTTGGGAATGCTAAAATCACAGCAATATTGTTTTTGGGGATGGCTCAGACACCCAGCTAAGTAGAAGTTGAGCAGCTGGCAGTATGTGAGGCACCCCTAGAGCTGATGGAGCACCCAGAGCCAGTAACGGGCTGCAGCCTTGCTGTGTGCAGTAGATTAAAAAGTCGTTCCTTCTCTCTGCAGTTTAACAACTCCAATTCAGGACTGTTCACAGTAAACACAGGCATGAAGAACATCAGTCAAGTTCATATGGTTGATTCTTGGAATGGGCTAAAGAAGGTGAGTGCCTTGCAGCAAACCTTTGATAATGGGGCAATGCCTGACCTAGAGCAGGGTAAGCTGAAAGCTCTGGGTGCTGTTGTGTGTGGGTCAGGTTTGGAAACAAGTTTCTGCAGGACTTCAAGTACTGCAACTTCTGTTCTAGCAAGTTGCCAGGATGCAGCCATGTGGCAAGGGGCTTTTCAGGAAGCATTAAATTCATCTCCTCATGGGTTTCACTTGGACTCCCTTGCAGTGCTGTTGGAGCTGGTTGCCTCTAATGCCTGAAGTCTCAGGCTCCTGTGGCCTGTGTTGAAGTTGTTAAATACTTTTGTTAAAGGATGCTTTACTCTTCCCTTGTGGAATTCTGCTCCTAACTAAAATCAGCTGAATCTAGAGATCAGTGTGGGGAGGTGGATATTCCATGCAGGGGTGAAAGCTGACTGCAGCCATCTCACTCTCCTGAGTTTTCTTCTCTCTGCACTTGTCCCACAGGTGAACTACTGGCGGAGCAGCCAGTGCAACATGATCAATGGGACATCAGGGGAGATGTGGCCACCATTCATGTCCCCTACCTCCCTGGAGTTCTACAGCCCTGATGCCTGCAGGTGAGGCCACAGCTGCCAGCCTGTCCCCATGCAGGTGGCAGGACACCCTGCACCCATCCTGCACACACAGAGCCCCCATGCAGTGACACAGAGGGCTCAGGATTTGTTTCTGTAGTTAAAGTTCAGCTGCAGTTTGGGGTTGTGGTATCTGAGCTTTGCAAACAGGGTAGTTGTCTGATTATCAGCATCTTGTGGTGTCCATAAATACCTTCCACATCACTGGAGAAGTCCAACTTGCCCGAGGTGAATGAGTACAAGATAACCAGATGTGGTTATCTTGTGTAGATAAGATGTGCACAGTGAGAAGGAGAAGTAAGGGTTGTCAGAGGGAAATGCAACTGTAACTGTTTGCAGAACTCTTTCAGCTGACTAAACTCTTGGAGAAATTATGTCAGGGGGAAAACTCTTGCCACCATTTCCTTTTTTTTTTTTCTTTTTTTTTTTTTTTTCCTTGCTCCTGCTTGTCCAAGACACCATGACCTTAGCTGATCACACAGGGGTTAAAGTACCTGTGCCTGAAGCTGGAAGGAGGGGAAGCAGGCACAAAACCCCTGTCCCTAGCTTGGGGAAGATAATGATAACTCAGGCCTTGTAGATAGTGCTGCAAAACAAGCAAGTGCTCATGTTGAATAGAGAACAATGACTTCTTCAGTGAACAGACAGCTGACCTGAGCAATAGCACAGGGATTCCTCTTTGAAAGGGGCATCAGCAAGCACCAGAATGACCTGGAGCCAGGAATTTACAGGGAAGTTTACCTGTAACGGGAGTCTAAAACACACATACCTGTTCCTGTAAAACCACAGAAATCTCTGGAACGGAGCATGCTTCAGGCAAGGCTTCCAGTGAAGTGGAGGAAACCAAGCTTGGTTTCTTGTTGGCACGGGAGGTTCCTGCCACACTGAACTATGGGGAAGTGGCTCAGCTTCTCAGGAAGTGCTGTGTCTTCTCCCTAGACCTCAGCCTCTCTTCAGCCAGAGTCACAAACAGTGGTAGGCTGTGAGTGTTCCTGCCTTGCTGCAGGACAGGCAGGGCCCATCCCCTGTGCTTCTGTGCATGTGAAGTGCAGCTGATGCTGAGATGCAGCTACCAAGGTTTTATGCTGCTGAAGTGCTACAGCAATCTGTGCCTCCTTGCTGGAAGGTGAGCAGAGCCAAGAGGCACAAATGTAACTGCTCAACATGCCCTGAACCCCCCATCTGTGTGCATCAGGAGGAATGAGCATCCCCTTGGCCTGCCCAGGCTGTCCTGGATGCCCTCTGTGACCCACTTACCCATTCTGTGATTCTCTGATCCCTGCAAGCCTCGTTTAAGTGTGAAGGGAACAAACTTTTCTCCTGGAAACTTGAATCGATCCTGGCCAGCTGGTAGCAATATTGCAGCACAACATCAATAGCCTCTTGTAGCAAGAAAAAATCTTGCTGTGTCATGTAGAGAAATTTTCCATTCCCCTGGCAGCCTGTTGCAGGAGTTGGCCTGCGAAAGAGATTTATCCAGTGTCCATGCCCTGTAATGGAGCACCCAGAGCCAAGGCTTGCATAAAGTGGATATTATCTCTTGGAGAGCAGCCCTGGGGATTACTACATGCCTTTAAACAAATCTCACCTGGATATAGCAAACAGACATAATCCTGTGGTTTCTCTCTGTAACTAGTCCTGACCAACCCTGTAGATGTGCTTAAAATATCGAAAGCAAAAGGCATAAATATTCATACCCCATCCAAAGCACTGCTCTGAGGGTTTATCTTGATCTCAAAGTCTAAGTTACATTGCAACTGCATCTTATCCAGGCAAGATAAGAACCCAGTCCTGGGCTGGAGACCTGTTGGCTAATCCTGTTCCTTCTCCACTGAAACTCTTCCAGATCCATGACACTGGTGTACGAGCAGTCTGGGAAGTTCAAGGGTGTGCCCACCTATCGGTTTGTGGCACCGAAAACCCTCTTTGCCAACGGCACAGATTATCCCCCCAACGAGGGCTTCTGCCCCTGCAGGCAGTCTGGCATCCAGAACATCAGCACCTGTAGACTCAGTAAGTCCTTTCCCTCCTGGCTCTCCTTTAACGGACAAATGTTAAATTTGAGATGCAATACAAGCTTGGCTGTCTGGAAAATCAGCTCTAGCATCTGCTGGGGTGCTGGAAGTTACTGCTGGGCTCTGTGGGCACTCCCTCAGCAATGAGGGAAAGAGGGAAAACTCTTGTGCCCAAAGTTCCTCTGGTCCCCAGCCCTATGACAGCCTGGCATTTGTGGGAATTCCTAAGGGTACAATGGGAGCATTACATCCTCTGGGCTGGTGGTGGGAGCAGGCAGGGGAGCAAGGAAGAGGCAGCCCATGCAACTGCCAAATTAAATGTTGACTTTGGACACTGAGCGTGCATCACGCAGGAGCAACAGTCCAGACTGGCTGTCCTAAAGTGTCTGGGAGCAGTGAGTTACCACAGCATTGTGTGGTGGCTGCTCCTTAACCCCCCTGGAGCACTGGAATGACCTGTGGGGAGGAAAGGGAAGGAACTTGCGGGTAGGGAGGAGAAAATATAAAAGCCTGTTCAGAACAAATACTGCAAGTCTATAAAAACTTCAAGAAAAGTTCTGAGGTAGGTGTGGAGGGGTTTAAGATGCCTTCAATCTCGTGCAGATGCGCCGATGTTCATTTCCCACCCTCACTTCTACAACGCCGACCCTTCCCTGGTGAGCGCAGTCGAAGGCCTGCACCCCAGCAAGGAGGAGCACGGGCTTTTCCTCGATGTGCACCCGGTGAGTGAGCCCAGCAGGGTCCTCCCCTCACCCCAGGGACCAGCCCAGGATGGGGGGCGGGGGGGGAACCCTGCCATCAGCTGAGCAGTGGCACCACTCTGCTCTCGTGGCACTGATTTGAGCAGGTTCCATAGTGCAAAGACTGGCGAGGACACGTGCAGATAAAAAAATCAAAGCCATAAACTAATTGAATAATTAGCCTGGCTTCTGGAGAATTGCAGAACTAATTATAAACATAATTGTTTCGATAAGCACAGTGAAGTTCTTTCCACTGACTCAGGCCTATAACACCAGGAGGTGTATCTGGCAGCAGCCCAGCTTTGCCCCAAATCTGCAAATGTGCATTGCCATGAGAACTAGCTGGCAAAGTCTGAAGACCACGCTGTGGCTCAAGCTGGTGCCTCCACTTTTGGGCTGACTTCTTCCACTCTCTCAACCTGCCCATCTGGAACTGACTGCTTTTGCACTGGGCTGCTGCTGTGTTACATCCTTCACGTACCTACAGCGTGAGGGTGAAGTCACCGCTCCAGAGGGGATTATTTGGGGTGTCCTGAGGCATCATTGTCCTAACTGCTGATGAGAAAGGGAATTTGGCATTTTCCACCTGCAGCCTTTGTTGTGCATGGTTAGTTTTTCCAAATATTCAGTGATGTTTGCTCCAGCAAAAAACCTATTTCCCTCTTGAGGCAAGGTAAACTGTGTATCTTATCTAGAATTGGGTTCTGACTGCTTTTCTTATCACAGTTATGAAAATCTAATTAAGTTTATTACAGTATTAAACATCTACTGATAGCAGTACAGTTAACTATATTTTTATCTAGCTGCAGTCTGCTGACTACAAACAGTGACAGTCCAACAAAAATTCTCTGCTTGTAAAAATGCGTTGCAAAACTGCAGAGTCATGAGAAACCAATGTCTAATGGGTGTCAACAAGATCAGCTTTGAAGTGTGATGTTTTCATGGTCTTGGGGTGTTGCTGGACAGTCTGTTGGTCCCTACAAAGAGGTTACTGATGAGTTGGTCTCTCCCTGTGCAGATGACGGGCATCCCCATGAATTGCTCCATCAAGCTCCAGCTGAACCTGTACATAAAGCAGGTGTCTGGTATAATGTAAGTGGTCACCTTCTAGAAATGTCCATCTGCCTTCCCTGAGCAGGGAGTTCTGTTGATGCTGAGGTTGCTGCAGAGTTTACTCTCCCCAGAGGTGAAGCAGCTTTACCATGACCAGTTGTCCTGTTGCTGGAGCCAGCTGGCTTCTGCTGAAACAGCAGCCATTCCAGTGACCACAAGTTCCATCCTCTGGCAGTGCAAAGAGAGGCTGCCTGCTTGCTCAGCTTGGGCAGTGTCCCTGTCCCTGACCAGACAGCCGATGGATGGACGGTTCCTCCTGGGGAGGCAGGAGCTGTTCACCTCCACTCTGCTGCCTCTCAGGAGTTACCTGCAACATGGAGAGGCAAAACACACTCTGCCTGCAGCGTGGAGAGTGAAGCCTGTGTCCAAAAAGACACTTCCAGTTCTATGAAAGCAAACAGGATGTCTCTGTAACCAAACTGTGTGGTGCCAGATGTTAAATACCAGCAAGGGTGGGAGTGTGCTCTCGCTGCTTTGGCTGAGGGGCAAACACCTGCAGGCTGCCCCCAGGGTGCCAGCTTGGCTGTGCCACCCCACAGTGCCATCCAGGTGACCGAGACATGAACTTCAGCATTCTGGTTCACTGAGTTTCATCTCCCTGGAGCCCAGGTTTGGGATGGCACTTACTGCTGTCCTCGGGCAGTTAAGCCCCCATGAAAGCATAAGCTCTGCTCTTGCATGAAAAGCACAGGTTGGACGTGGTCCCCCAAGGTGGGAGCAGCTCACTGGGGCAGCAGGGATTGCTACCTCCTTATGCTGGTTTCCTGGCCACTATCAGTCTGTCAGACATGTCCCTTTAGGAAGAATTATGGTGTTAATTGTGACCTGAGCAACCGTAAACCTAAACATGTGTTTCTTTTTTGATTTTCTTCTCCCCAGTCAAACAGGGAAGATCGAGCCGGTGGTCCTGCCACTGCTGTGGTTTGCAGAGGTGAGCTGCCTTCCTCAGCCTGATTCTTGCAGAGCCTCTCCTGCTTCCCCATCGCCCAGTGCTGGGAAAACTCCACTTTGGATAAAGCTTTAAGCCAGACAGACTAATTAAGCACCAACAGAAGGCTTTTCAATACTTGAATAATGGCTGTGCCATTAATCCTTCTGAGCTGAACAAACCCTGCACTATACTTGGTAAATCTCTGGCTCTGCCCTAGATGTGGGGTTAAGTAGGGCCCTGGACAGAGCTGCCAGCATCCCTGTCCTCATGTGGGCCGGGGAGTGCAGGCTCCAGCTATGGGTGCATGTCCAGCTCACTCCAGCTATTTAGTAAAAGCTTCTAACCTGACTGAATCTTGCATAAATTCCCTAATTTATGCTGGGAGGTGGTGGGAGAGGAATCATTTGCTTGTCTTTCTCACCCCTGGATGGGAGGGAGATGGCACTGACAGCTCTGCTTTTTTGAGCAGAGTGGATCCATCGAAGGCTCAGTCCTAAGGCAGTTTTACAACAACCTGGTGCTGCTCCCATCGGTGCTGGACTACGTGCAGTACATCTTCCTTGGGCTGAGTGTCCCTCTCATTATCTCAGCAGCTGTGCTCATGGCAATGAGTAAGGTAAGAATCTGCAGCAGCCCAGTGGGAGATGCTGCGAGTCAAATCAGGCTCAATCAGACAATGTAGTTTGAGCTGACAATCTAACATGTCTGAGGAAACATTGGCTGATGCCACCAGCAATCTAATGGTGCTAGGTGCCAGCAGAGAACAGCATGACTTCCTTAGCCATCTAGAAATTGGGCTGCAGACAGATAACATGAAGCATTTCTGGCTTTCTTGGTGCACAAGATGGAAGGAGGAGGTATTTCTCAGCTCACCCAGCTAATGAAGAAACAAGCCTAGTTTATCAACCCAGCCTCCATAGAAGGCAGCAGAAGGTCTGTGCTATAGCACAGATCTGACTCTCTGTAGGGTCCCAGCAGTTTTCCAGTCAGAGCCTTCTCCAGAGGATGGAACTAGCTGAACACAGCGTGTTAAGTGAAATGCAGTTGCTGTGTTCTTGCAGAGGGGACACAGCCACTGTGGCTGCTTCTCAGCCCAGCACAGATTGTGCATTTCCATGAAAAGCACTTGGTGTTCTGTGCAAACTGCTCCAAAGAGCTCTGGAAGTGAAACCCTCAGAGCCTTTGTGGATCTGGGCTTACTGAGAAGTGAAGACCTTTGAAGCCTGCTGGGAGGTGGCAGCTGGGCCGTGGGGTGAGGCTGAGCTGAGCTGTCAGGACTGAATTTAAAACAGCCAAAATGCTCAGTGGAGATCTGTGGCTCTGGCTCCACAGCAATGTGATAACACTAAGCTCTCTACAAGCTTTAGTTCTCGAAGCAGAGATCTAACTCCCTGTCCTAACCCCATATCAAAGGAAGCTGATTTGGCTTTGCCCTCCAGTCAGGTGGCTTAGGCTGGCTCTAAGGCTGCAGAGGTGAAGAGGCTACTTGTGGGATTAAAGGCAGTGCTTGGGATGAGAGCAGACGAAGGGGAGGGCTGTGTGAGGGGCTGCCTTTGCTCAGCTGGTTACTGCCCTTCCTCAAACACGGTGCAAACCCACCTTAAATAATGCCAAGGTTCTCGGAGTATCACGTAATTGGATTTTAAGCAAGTCTACAATTACTTAAGTGACTTAAACATATGATCCCAAATCCCCTTGTTCTTCCACACACTTCCATGCAGGGTGGGAGTGATGCTAGGGCCCAGCATGGAGCCCAGAGCTCACCACCAAACCCTTACTGTGCTCCCAGGATGGTCCTGGGATGAACTGCCCCACTTCAGCACATGTGAGTGGTTGCTGGCAGCCAGGCTGCAGTCTGCTGCATGACCCCAGGAGCTCTGAGAAAGGGCTGGGCAGCTGTTTCTAACACCTTCTGCAGCTCTGAGACGGCATTTCCTCACCCTGCTTGGTGCAAGTCTTAATTCCTGGTATCAAAGAGATTTAACCATGGGCCAGGGAGAAAAGCTGGATTTTAAACTCATTCAAGCCAATATCTGCTTGTGAAATATCCCAAACCCAGGCATAAGCCAGCTGTATTTCTGTGCTCAGCCAAAAGAGTCATGAAGTGTTAAAACTAAAACTCAACGTCAGGAAGTGCCTGACTATCTGGAAAGTGATTAAAAAGCTTCAATGACCTTACCAGTCTCTAAGAAAGCTGTACAACAACACATGAAGTCTCCTCCTAACGAGTAGATAAGAGCTTGTAAACTGGATGACAGCGATTTGCAGCCAAGGTGTGTTCCTCATTTGATTGAAGTGTTGCTGATCTAGCTCTGATTGCTTAATCGAGCACAGTTCTGCCTCCCGAAGTCACAGGCGATGTCAGAGGGGACACTGAGCGGGGACATTGTCCACACCTTCACGTGTCTGCCAGCATGAAGGTCTCCCTGAACCCAGCTCCTCCCTCCCGGTGTCTCGGGTGCCTCTGGCTTCTGGAGGGAGCAGTGTGCTCTGAAGCCAGTGAAACACTTAAATCATAGTCTAGTTTCTAGTGGAGCCAGTTTGAAATGCATCTGTTGGACTCACAGCTTCACAAAATGTATAATCTGTATGGGGGTGGAACACCCCTGGATGCTGTAGCTCTCTGCCATTGTGGCCCAAAGCCTGTGTGGTGACAATTTTAAAAGGCAAACAGACCATTTTAAAACTGGCTTGACACTGAACAAAATCTTAAATAGGACTTAGTTGAATCTAAATTTTGAAATCTTCATTAATAACTAGATTTTAGTTAAACAGTGATTTTTTTCGAATCTCCTCTGAAAATTGGAACCCTCGTGAAATTCGTGTCCAAGTGCACCATAAACTAGACTGATTGTCTTCTAGGAAAAATGCTCTTTATTTTGGAGTAGCAATAAAAAGAGCTCAGACAGTAATAAGGCAAACCAGGCCACCTCTGCCACAAACCTGCCTCCGGTTAAGGGGACGGTGTTGCGGGAAGCCAGACTGTAGGTGGGTACCCAGTCAAGGTAACACACTTTTCTCTCATCCTGATTTGATTAAACTTCACTTAAAACCAATCAAATGAAACGTTTGCTGTGCACATCTCCTGGACATGCCCTCCTGGCAAGCTTTGATGGAACAGTGTTGTCTCCTGGCTTTATTGGGGGCATTTAGATGTCTTTAATACTGGCACTTAACCAGGTTGCAGGCACATGCTCTTATTGTTTCTCTGGTGTACCTGATCTGCAGCCCTAATAACGTCAGCAGGGATCAGGGGAAAAGGAGGATTGGTGTGAGGAGATACTTTTCTTCCCTATTTTCCCCCTGTCTCTGAGTGTTTGAGATCCTGAGGTAAGTTTTTTGAATGGGTAAAAGCTTGTGGGATAACAGAGGTAGTTCCCCTGGTGGGTGTCACCCCTCCCCTGCATGCAGGGAGCCCCACCAGAGAGGCTTTCAAGAGGGAACTTCTGATGTATAAAATATCTGGGTTTGTATTACAGGAGCACAAAATCACTGAATCGTTGAGCTTGAGGGGACCTGTGGAGCTCATCTATTCCAATTCCTCTGCTCAAGCAGAGTCACCTAGCTCAGCACCATGTCCAGATGTCTCTTAATATCTTCAGAGATGGAGATTCCTCAGGGCATCCTGTTCCTGTTTTTACAGTTTTCACAGAAAAAAGGAAAAAAAAGTAAAAAAAAAAAAAAAGTATTTCCTAATGTCCAGCTGGAATCCCCTGTGTTTAAGTGCCTCATGGCTCTTGTCCTGGCCCTGGACACCACCAAGAAGAGCCTGGCTCTACACTTACACCCTCCCTTCAGAAATTTGTTTACAGTGGTAACATCCCCCTGAGCCTTCTCTTCTCAAGGCTGAGCAGTCCCAGTTCTCTCAGCCTTTGTTCACATACGAGACAGTCCAGTCCCCAAATCATTCTTCCCAGTTGTTCCATCTCTCTTGTCCTGGGAATCCCAGGACTGAACACAGTACTCCCTGTATGGCCTCACCAGTGATGAGCAGAGGGGAAGGATCACTCCAAGACCTGCTGGCAACATTCCCAGTGCAGCCAGGACACAGCTGGCTGCCTTTGCTACCCGGCCATGCTGCTGGCTCACCTTCAGCTCGGTGTCCCTGAGATCCTCAGGTCCTTTTCTGCCAAACTGCTTCAGAGCTGAGTGACCTTTAGGGTGTCCTGGTGTGTGGGCTTGTTCATCCCAAGTGAAAGACCTTGTACATCCTCTTGTTGAAACTCCTGAGGGTCCTTCCAGTCCGTTTCTCAGCCTGCTGAGGTCCCTCTGGTGTACCAGCCACTCCTCCAGTTTTTGCAGATTGTTAATAAAGATGTTACACAGGACTGGACCCAGTATTGATCCCTGGTGTACACTGATGGTTACTGGCCTCCAACTCAACTCTGGGCCTGCTGTTCAGCCTGTTTTCAGTCCACCTCACTGCCTGCTCATCCACTCCCTGCTTCATCAGGTTCCCTATAAGGTTTTCATGGGAGATGGTGTCAAAAGCTTGGAGTCCAGGTAGATAATATCCACTGTACTCCCTTCATCTACCAAGCCAGTCCTTTCATCATAGATGGTCAAGCACAATTTCCCCTTGGTGAAGCCCAGTGACCACATTGGGTGATTTAATTGTCCGTCACATGCCTGGAAATGGTTCCTAGAATTAGTTGCTCCATCACTTTCTCCAAGAAGGGGAGGCTGACTGGCCTGTAGCTCCTGAGGGCTTCCTTCTTGATCTTTTTCAAGATAGAAGTGATACTTGCATTCCTTCAGTCTTAGGGCCCCTCTCCTCCCTGTTCAAAGACAACAGGGAATGGCCTTGCTGTGACATGAGCCCACTCATCCCCTCAGGGTTTATGGATTTATGCATGCCTAGGTTCCTTAAGTATTCTCTGACCTCATCCTCTTCCACCAAGGGTGCCTCTTCCTTGCTCAGGACTTTCCTCAGTTTTTGGGGTCCCTGCCTTGTTCAGCCCCAGGCCTGTATGGTTCTCTCCTCCTTCATCACCTGGGTACTTGGAGAAGTCTTTCTTGTCTCTGACATCCTGGGCTAGATTCAGTTCCATTTGGGTCTTGGCTTTCCTGTCTTCATCCCTGCATGCTGGGAGTGTCCCTAAATTCCTGCCAGGTTACCTGTCCCTGCTCCCACCTTCCAGATGTTTCCTTTCTGCATTTGTGTTTGGTCAGGAGCTCCTGGTTCATCCACATTGCCTTGCTGTCATTTTTTTCCTGGCTTGGGATACTTGCTAGGGTGGACTGTTCTTGAATTTGGAGAAGGTGATCCTTGAATATTAACCATCTTTTTTGCCCTGACTGTATCCCCTCACCTGAGGTGGTCTGTAGGCACTTCTAGAATCATAGAATCATTAAGGTTGAAAATTCCTCCAACATCCTCAAGTTCAAACTTCAACCAAATACCACCATGCCAAAGAAGTCTCCAGATGTTCCTGGTGGTATCACTGGTGCCCACACTGGAGGAGCAGTGGGCAATAGTCAAAGGGTTAGACAAGCCTCATGGTCCCTCCACAACACCCCAATCCACATCCCCAGCAAGCAAAAGTCTCTGGGTGAGGGGCAGGTTGGTGCCTCTGTCCCCAGCAGCAGCAACTGACTCCCTCTGATCACCTGCTGCTTCCTCCTGGGGTTCTGGCATGATTTAGGGTCAGGGCCCATGTGGTCTGTTTAAAGGCATATCTGACTCCTGCTCAACTTTGAGGGTGGTGAGCCTGTTCTGTAGGTGTGTTAAGGGTTTAGGGGAGGAGGAGCCGTCTTGGTGCCAGAAGGCATCAGCTTCCACCCTTCCCCTTCCGCAGAGGCTGCACCTACCATTATCCTAGGAATGAGTGCTGCCTGTGCCTGCTGCAGCTGCTGTCTGGAGGCCCCCAAGCTCTTCTGTCCCTCGGCAGACTCTCCATCTCCCTTCCATTTTGGATGCTGTGCAGCACACTGCCTTTGTCCCACAGCTCCTCAGGCTGGCTGTTTGGGTGGTGTTACAGGTGCTGGTGGGCGGGAGTGGAAATAACCTCATTTTGGTAGGGCAGGAGGTACAAAGAGGTACAAAAATCTTCACTTTAAGAAAAGGCTCCTTGGCCACTGAAGGTCCGAGAGGCTTGGGGGAGGCGGTGCCACTGCCGGGTGTGACCATGCTGTGACCTCTGTCCCTCCCCTGCAGAGAGGCGCTGCCGAGAAGAGCCCCTGTCCCCCCTCCACGCAGAGCAAGCGTCCCCCCTCCTCCGAGACCACGCCGCTCCTGCACGACGCCGACGCCCTGAGCCGGGACGATGCCGAGGCCTGAGCCACCCATCCCACAGGGACACGCATCCCACAGGGACACACATCCCACAGGGACACGCATCCCACAGGGACACGCTTCCCACGGGGACACGCTTCCCACGGGGACACAGCCACGCCGCAGGTGACACCTGCTTTGGATCCCCAGAGCTCTCTGGAAGGTGAAGTCCTGGACAGCTCAGCGGAGGCCCTGCACAGCACGGCAAAGCCACGGGATAGTCCTGCTGCTCAGCATTCCCACTCAGCCAGAGATCCTGTCCAGGAGCCCTTGTCCCCAGGGGCCAGCCACGGCCCCTCTCTCTGGTGGAATGAAGATGGTTGCTGACTGATCTGAGAAGTTATTTGCAATTTAAAACTGCCTTTTGCTAGGGATAAAAGGCACTTTAATGGGAGCCTTTAAAATAAATGAGGTTTGTATAGGTAGCACTGATGGGATTTAGTGATCTTTTTAAAAGCCACTGTTCATCTCACCAAATGGGGCACGCTGTCCTGGAGCCACTTACAGTTTTATTGCCACTTGATGTAACTGGACTACACTGCAAATCATTTCTGGGTGCTGTCACTTCAGTGATGTCTCTTCCCACAGTACCTGAAGCCTGCCTGGGGTTGCTCCAGCCTTTGCATGTGTTGGAGAGCAGTGGTGACTTTTAAAGCCCCAGTTCTGTGCCATGACTTTGTGCTCCACAGTGATTCCAGCTCACAGCCCTGTTAATTAATCTCTCCGGGGTGGAGGTGACTGTGTGAGATGAGCCTTGGCAAAACCTCGGTGGTACATCTGAGCTGTCACTCAGCTCCTGGCAGTTGTCCCTGCTCAGCCATTCAGGACCAGCTCTTCTGGCTGTGGCCATCAGCACTGGGAGGCCATCAGTGGCTCTGGTCACACTGCCTGACCACGGGAAGGGGGAAGCTTGACCCTGTCTTTGAGTGTTAATGAAGATATTTTTGCTTTTGAGGGGGAGGAATATGTGCAATCATGAAAGTAACAATGGCCTTAAGTAGGGTTTGATTAAAGTATTGCAGATTTCTGAAATGGTGTGTTGGGTGACCTGGGGCTGGATGTTACCTGGGGACGGGTGGTTTGGGTCACACTTCAGTGGGAAGGAAGCCCAAAGCTTAGGAATATTTTTTGAAAATTACTAGTCTGTAGTTGTCTACCACACCTGCCTTGCCCACTTCCAACCAGGAGCTTGTGAAAAGCAAAGGGGCCAGTGCTGGAGCATCTGGCAAGAGAGGTGGAGAATCTCTGCTCTGTCTTGGAGTAGAGGACTTGTTTCACTGTGACATGGGTACTCTTGGGGTTGGGAAATCTTTGTCCAGGACAGCCCTGTGACTTCCTGGTGGGCTAAGCAATGCTTTTCTCTTACACCTCCATTTGTCTTACTGGTCCTCTTAGCTAGCACAGGATCTAAACCAGACTCTTCCTGGGCCAGTGCATTCCTTACTGCCCATGTCCCAGTCCTGCAGTGGGCCTAGGCTGCCTCAGCATGGAAACAGCCGTGCTACAGCCTGGGTCACAAGGGGAAAGGTGGCACTTTGGTCCATGGGCTGAACTCCCCTACATGTCTGAAGTGTGTCTTGCAGTATGACAGCCAAGTCCCTTCTTGTGGCCACTGCTGCTGGCTCATCTCTTTGGCACAAATCCCCACTGAGAGTGATTCTTAAACTGCAGCTGTAAACTCTCTCCAGCCTTGAATCCAAACATATCCACTGGCAAACAGCAGCTCACCCACAGCCCCGGCCAGCGGCGATGGAGCCGGGAGAGGAGCAGAGCCTCTGGGACAGCAGGAACGGGTCCCGCAGCAATACCCTGCCGTGGGCTCCCTGCGAGAGGCTTTAAGTGACATTACGGTGCTAATTGCAGTTGGACGAGTGAACACGAATAAAACACGGGAATATCGCTCTTAGCAGAAGCCTCTGCGGGTGGGTTTTTTGTGGCTTTGCAGAGGAGCACAGTGCAGGAGCTCTTTGCTTTCAGCGGCGCTGCTGCAGCCGGTGCGGCCGGGAGGGCCCGGCAGGAGCGCGGCGCTGCAGCGCGGCCGAGCGGCCGCCCGAGGGCGCTGTGGGGCCGCGGATGCTGCGGGCCCCGGGTGGTCCCGGGGGACGGCGGGCCCCGGGCACGGGTACGGACATGGAGGGGGGAACGGGGGGTCCGGTCCCGGGTGGGGAACAGGGGGCCGTCCCTGAGGGGCAGCGGGGCACGGGGGTCCATCTCTGAAGGGCAGCGGGGCACGGGGATTCCATCCCTGAGGGGCAGCGGGGCACGGGGGTCCATCCCTGAAGGGCAGCGGGGCACGGGGATTCCATCCCTGAGGGGCAGCGGGACAGAGGAGTCCATCCCTGGGGGGCAGCGGGGCACGGGGGTCCATCCCTGGGGGGCAGTGGGTCCCGGGGCACGGTCAGAGATGCTGAGCACTGATCCCCCGCCCAGAACCCCCGAGGTGTTTCTGTCCACCGGCACGCAGCGCTCCGGTTGTTTTCCTCCTGTATTTCAGTCACATTGTTTGCTGCTTGTGAATTTTCCAACTCGTTTTAAAATGCTTCTCACAACCCCGAGTCCTTCCCTGGCCCTGACTCATTCTCCCTTGCCAATTCCCTTTGAACACGGCGTTCAGGGCTGTCACAGCCCGAAGGCCCCTGGTGCAGCACCCTCTCTCCCCTGTGCCAGGCCAGGTTGAAATCATTCACCCTCTCCTGAGGATTTTAATTGGCCCCCACAGGCTCAGTTATTTATCACAACAATCTCGATTTACTGTGTGGAGCCGTGGAAGGCGCCTTTCACCCGGCCTGGCACAGCCATGGGAAATGAACGGGTCATCTCCATCCACGAGGCACTTCATCACTGAGGGGGAACTGTCAGGGCTTGGTGTCTACTTCCCCCATTATGTGACAGAGGCTCCACTGTCTCCTCTGGAAGAGAGACAAGAGATAACACAACCCTCTCCATCCACACTGGGGGTAGGTGCTTTTATAAACGCAGCAAAAGGGCTTTTCCCATTCCCTGTATCCATCTCTATTCCCCCTTTCCTGAAGCACTCCCAGCCTGTCCATTCTCTGGGGCTGCAGGGCTGAGGAGATGGTTCAGACCCTCCCACACCAGGAGCAATCTCTGTGTTATCCCCTTCACCTGTCCTCATTGCTCCCAGGTGCTCCTCATTAGCTGTGCTGGGTTAAAACCCTGTGGGGCAGAGGGGGCTGTGATTTAAGCTCCAGCGAGTCTCTGCTCTGGTGTGTAACTGCTCTGCTCTTCCTCGGTGCATCCAGGTCTGTTCCTGAGTTGTGGCTCTAGTCTCCTGCATGCAAGACTCCTCCAGCAATGCAACGTGGTGAGTGAGGTCAGTGCTGGGGTGGTTGTGGGCACATGAGTCTCCTGGGGTGGAACTGTGGCTGTTATTGCTTAAAAAAGCCCCCAAGAAACAAACCAACCAAGCAATGTGTAGCTGTTATGGTGGTGGTATGATGTTGTTCGATGGGGAAGTGTTTATCTCCCTGGAAACTATAGGGCACCCAGCTTTATGCCTCTGCAGTGTGGGGCTGGAGGACACAAAATCCAGGCAAAAGGTGCCTGGAAGAGTTGAAGTGACTTGTGGCACCTACTTTCTCTCTTGTATTTGGCCACAATGAACCTCTCTGTCTGGAAGAAAATAGCTGGAGGGAGAGCAAGCAGCTCATGTGGCTTTGGAGGAGAGCCTAGACTGGGCACTGCAGGGTTTGCCTGTGCTCCTGTGCTGTTTGGGTTTAATCCTCCCTTGGGCAGGGCTCTCTGCTGTGTTGTGCTGCAGGATTAAGGCTCTGGATGGGTGCGTGTACCTTAAACCCCCAATCCCCCTGCATGGAGCTGGGGGTTCAGCCTGGGCCTCTCTCTGCAGGCTGTGTGTGGGGTTCTGTGCTGGTTGCAGCCCTTTCTCAGTGTGACACAGAGCTGGAAGTGTTTCTGTGCTCAGCACTGCAGTGCTGCTGTGAGTGGTGCCCGGCAGCCCTGGCCCTGAGCTGCCCTCTGTGCTTGGCCAGCTCAGCCCTGCACAGCCTCTGCTGCCTTGGCTGTCCCCCAGCCTGCCCGGGAGGTGCTCGATGCTGCAGAGACCTCTGCCCGTGTCCCTTCCCTGGCAGCACGGCCCAGGGACAGAGCTGGGTGACCCTGGCATGGCCCCAAGGTGAGCCCTGCTGTGGGTACCCCCTCCCCTGGTGGGACTGTGTTGAGCCCTATGCTGGGTGTGTAATTGTGGTAGAGAGCACATAAGGGCTGCTGGGCTTTGGCAGTGCAGCCTCAGATCTCAGGGATGTGTTGGATGTCGGGTTAAACTTTATGGTGCTTGATGCCTCATTGAAAGAGTGTGACTAAATGTCCTTCCACCTCCTACTTTTGAGGACACAGGAATTTAATTTTATTGGCTGGCTGGTCACTGGAGTCAGGGCTGGACCCTTTCTGGGAGTAAGCCTGTCTGTGTACAAGCTCCTCCACCCAGGGCTGCCAGAAATTCTCCTGCCCTTCAAAAGAGGAAACACCCCCCCTGTACTTCTTGCTTTGAGCTGTTGTTTTTACTGAGGTGTCCCTGTGTCTGGGCAGTGAGGGCCACAGCCTCAGCCCATCACACAGAGCATGTCTTTGGGGATGCTCCATCCTTGCTGCTGTGGGCACAGGGCTTCCCAAGTCACCCTACTACCACCTTCTCCTGGCTGTTCATGTGCCAAACCTCGGCTCTGTTGGGGTAAACCAGACCACAGCCCCATGTGGAGTCCCTGTTTCCCTTCCCTGTGCTGTGTGCATCCATGTGGGGCCATGCCCAGCAAGGAGCTCCTGCTGCAGTCCAAGCCTGTGTGCCTCGGAGTGGGGATGTGCAGCCGGCTCAGATCCACGCTCCCTGTGCTTGGTGGCTCCCTGGGAGCATGAGTTTTCTGGAGCAAGAGAAACAATTCCTAAAAAGGAGCAGTGAGATGGAAAATTGATACCAAATGGTGCTATCAGTCCCCTGAGGAACAAGGTTTGATCCCTCAACCCATGGTTCCTGGTGGTTAGGACAAAGGCACACAATGCTATTTTAGAGGGGTTTCTTTTTTATGAAATTTATTATTTTCCTCCTTTTGGTAAGTTCATGATTTTCCCAGACATGAACTGGCTTCACATTTAATGCTGCTGGCATAAATGCTGCTTTGGGATATGTGTGGTGTCTGCAGGATGAGGAGGGTCTGAGAGCTGTGCCCAGCCCTTCTCCAGCTGCTTCATGGATCCTGCAGGGCCAGGGGCCATCCCCAGCAGCTGATACTGGGTCAGGGGCTTTGCCAGTCCCACGGGGTTGTTGTGCTCATCAGGCAACATCCCAGGGACTGCCTGCCTGGTTCCCAGCCTGGTTGCTCTTTCCCATCTTCACTATCTGCCCCTGTGATTGTGGATGTTACTGCTGAGTGTTCCTGGGGGTATCCAGCTGCATTTCTGGGCTTCATAACATGGTTTGTAGCACTGTTGAAAACCCCACCTCCCTAGGTGCCCTGGCTTTCTGTCTTATTCATTTGGGCTGGTTCCTGGACCCATTCCTGTAGGAAATGTCCTCCTGAGCTGCCAGTGCCACAGAGAGGAGGCTTCACCTCATGCCCACAAAATGTGGGGGCTGTGGGGTCCCATCCCTCATAGTGCTGAGCATGAGGCACTGCACTGGCCTGGAAGCCATCAGGGAGGGAGACAGCTGAGCTTCCAGGGAAGGAATTTCCAGCAACTGCAGATCCATCCCCAAAGACAGCATTTCAAGGAATTACCCTGTTCCCCTTACTGCAGACTTCCTCTGCTTTTCCAAGTAAGTCTCTGGCTTGGGGCCATTTTTATAGTAACTGGAGCAGAGCAGATCCATGGGAACATCCGGGGCTGGAAGTTGGTGTTTTCCAGGTTCACAG
This sequence comes from Lanius collurio, assembly GCA_020086605.1. Taxonomy (NCBI): domain Eukaryota; kingdom Metazoa; phylum Chordata; class Aves; order Passeriformes; family Laniidae; genus Lanius; species Lanius collurio. The sequence continues at coordinate 9,342,155 of JACBWW010000031.1, read as the reverse complement.
CCCGTGGCTCTTATCTGCATTAAGTGTCCCCAGCTCTGACACTGTGCCTCTCTCTCAGCTGTCTCCCTTGTGAGCACCGTGTTTGCAGAGCTCTGGATGCTACAAGGAGCAGTGAAACCACCTTCAGTGACAACAAAAATAAAGGGTGATTAGGGTTTTTTAGCACTGCTTTAGCAAACAGCAATTGCTGGTGGCGGTAACTTGGTCCCCTCCCTCTCGGTAGGGCTGCTCCAGGTCCAGATGTGCTGAGCATCCTGGAGGGGTGCAGGGGAGAGTCCCTGTGGGTAACCAAAGAGCTTATCTGACCCCAGAGACCAAGAGGCAGTCCCTGCCTGCCTGCAGAGAGCTGTCAGACAGTCCATGACTGTGCTTCCCTCCTCTCCAGAAGAGGCTCTGTTTACAATATTAATTTTCATGCCCTGATGGGAATAGTTTGGGGGCTCTGGAGGAGGTGACCCCTCTCCCTGACAGCCAGGGCTGAAGGCAGGGATCACATTCCCCCTTCCCCACCTGAAATAGAGCTTGGTATCCTGGTGAGTGCAGCCCTGGAGACATACCTTGTGGATTTTCTTCAGCTCATAAATACTCCTCTGCCCAACTCAGTGCCCCTAGCAAATAAATTATCTGAAGCTACATTTCCCTGTTTCAAAGCCTTGTGAAAGAAACCAGAGGGTTTAGCAGCCCTGGCTGGCTGGAGTGGTTCACATACCATCCACCCATTTGCATTTAATCTACTTCATCCTGTGTTAAGTAATCCTTGAAAGCCCAGTGGGCTGCAGGCCCTCTTCGTGCCTGTAAATCACTGGGGCATGTCACAGGTTGTAAATGAGTGGGGTGAGAGCAAGTCCTACCCCTCCAACTGATGCAAAATGTCTCCCTGCCCCAGAAAAATCATCCTTGTTAAATCTGAACTGCAGCTTGCTGGCTTGGGATCACCGTGGGCAGTAGGGTGGGAGTGTGCCTGCCCCCCCAGGTGTGTTTTCATGTGGGACTGGAGCAGGGTACTCACCCTGAGGGGCAGCTCCCTAGGGATGCAGTCTGGGAATAGGTTTGGTGTCCTCTGTGTGTGCCTTGGTCTGGGTGATCCTCGCCTGCTCCTGCTTTTGTCCCCCAGAACCTCCCTGAGCCACCCATTAACTGGGGCTGCCCTCTGGCACCTTCTGCACCTCCTGCCCTACTCATTTTCCTTTCCATCCCTGGAATTTCCTGGGACAGAGAAGGAGCTCTGCCCCCCCTACCCCCCCCTGTGCTGGTCCATAAGGTTTTAAGCCATGGAACCTTTGTGATTCCACAAGTCCCTCTTGCAGCTCTCTCCCTTGTAATAAATCAGAGATTATTCCCCTCTTCCCCATCGCCTCCCCTCAAAGGTTGCTATTGCTCAGCTGTGGCCTGACTTTAATTACAAATTAAGAGCAGCTGAGTGGGCACTAGGTGCCGTTAATTGGCTTTCCAGGAAAGGTTTCCCAGGGAAAGCTGAAGGCACCAGCGATTGATCCCCTTGGCTCCTCATGTACAGCAGCTCAACCTGATGCAAGCCCTTGTGCCAGGTCCCAAATTTAGCACTCTGGGTGTCATTTGCCCAAAAACTGCAGCCAGCCTCGAGGCTCCAAGGTACTTTCCCCCTGCTAATTGAAGCCTCGGGCTCAGAGCCCCCTGTCTGCACTGGGATGGATTTTTAGCTGCTGAGAACAAATTCCAGGGGAGGATGCTGAAATAGAGCAGATGGGACGATTCTGGAGGTCAGAGCGAGAAAAGGATGCACTGCCAGGCATCATGTGATGAAAACATAGTTACTGCTCCAGCAGCTGTCAGAGCCCAAACAGATGAGGCAAGGTGCCCAAGGAGTGTGCAGGGATCCCATTTACCTGGTAATTAATGGAAATCGTGAAACAAATCAACGCGTGCTCCCTGTGGAGAGCTTCACGCTCTGGTTTCAAAGTGCTGATGGAGAACTGGGCATGACTGGCTTGTGAGAGCAGTGGGTGCTGCTGTGGGGCTGAGATAGGGCTCCGTCCCCATCCCTCTGTCCCCGAGGGAGCTCCCGGTTGTTTGAGGATGTCCTCCCCTGTGTGTGGCTGTGGCACACCAGCCCCTCCCTGCCCGTCCGGGGCACCGCTAATTGCTCTGCCCCCGGGCACACGGGGGACCCGCAGCACTGTCTGTCACCGGCACAGCTGCCTTGGCTTCGGCTGCGGGGTAGGAATGAAGATGTCATGATGAGCCCCGTCCTCCCCCTCCCATCCTGCTCGGCTGAACGTGTCACAGCTGATTTTGCCGGCCCAGCCCTCCTGCCACGCTGCGCGGGCACCTCCGCCCAGCGCCGGGGCTGCGGGTGCTGCTGGCACCCAGACCTGCCCTGGTGCTTCCTGACGGAGAGAAACCTCATCCCACCGCGAAATGCCGTGCCGTTTTCTCTTGCTAGTTAATTAATTTGGCTCCGTTTAAATATGAAGGGTGCTGTTTGCTGCGTTGTTGCTCTTCTCCTTCCAGAGCAGCAATGTGCTCTGTGGGGCTCCCGGACAGGAGCAGGGATGCTTGCTCTGGTTCAGGAATTCAAGGGAGTGCTTTGGTTCCCCGTCTTTTTGTTTATTCAGTGCGTTGCATAAAGGGTTTTGCAAAACAAAGTCTTTCAAACCATTAATGCCAATCAGACTTGCTGACAGCCGAGCCCCCGGAGCATGGGCTGAGCTCTGCACGGCAGTGTCTGGGCTTTGCCTGCTCCTGGGGGTTTCTGGGGGGAGGGAAATAACCCCAAAATAGCACAGGTGAGCACATAACTCACCTCGTCAGTCTCCTGCCAGTAGTTAGCAACTGGCAAAATGCCTGAAGCATAAGGTTTGTGATCCCTTCCAAAAATTGCATCTGAATGTTAACTGACGTGCAGTAAATGCCAAATCCCTTTTGAATCTTGCTAAAAATCTCAGTTTAAAATATGCAAGCGACCTTTCTGTCTTTCTGAAAAGCTCCCTGCTTCTGGAAATTAAAAAAAAATAAAAGAAACCAGACAAGTGAGCCTCTTGCTACTGGATAAAAGCACATCCAATATGTCCTGAGGTTGTGTGAAGGGGCACAGCTTCCCTGGCTGCAACAGAGGTGGGTCAGGTTCCCCTTTGCTGGACTGGAGCAGATCATTGCACTGCTGTAATAAACCTCTCCCAGATATCCTGACAGGAGAAACTACAGAAACTCTGCCTGAGGAATTGGTGGGCTCTTGCTCTATTTGATATCCCTCACATTATAATTAAGAGATAATGTCAATAGAATAAAACATTGTCTCAGGATAATGGTCTCCTGCTGCTGCAGGTGAAGTCAAGCTGCAAGGTGAAGTCAAATCATTTATCAAAAATGAATGTTGAGGCAAGTCTGGGACGTTTGTTTTCACAGCAAGAGGCATTAATCCTGGAACAACAATATTCCAGTGCTTTTATTTCTCCTGTGCCTGGTGATTGATACCGGTGCATCATCGTGCTTGAGAGCCAGGGTGGCTGAGCGATGGGCTCTCCTTCCAGCTGTATTGACCAGGGGGATTTTTGACTTGTTGAAATAGATAACAGTAAATCCAGGAGTGCTGGATTGTGTGAGTGCGCATCAGAAAGTGGGATTTCTCCTTCTAAAGGTGAGCAGTGCTGCGTGTGGGCTGGCTCTGCCTGGCCAGGGTGTGTTTGGGGCTGTGCTTGTTTTGCTGCTGTAGCTGTGGGAGGGTTTCTTGTTCATTTACCATGCAGGGCTAATCTGAGAGCCTGCTGCCAGCCCAATTTCACGCTGCTTTAGAGGGTTTGGGGGTCCCTTTCTGAGCAGCGGGGTTGGGTTTGTGCAGGGCTCAGCACCTCACTGGCAAAATCTGTTTTTCTGAGGCAGAGCTGGTACCTCCTGCACAGAAGCTGCCTCTTGGCAGGAGCATGGCCAGGTCTGTGAGACCTGAGCCCTGAGAGGGGCCAGCCCCCTCTCCCCGTGGGCTCTCCACAATTCCATACCTTTAGCAGGAGAGGCAGGGTCGTTAGGCTGGAGCAAAACTCTTTCATAAGCAGGGTGGTCCTAGAAGAACTAATTGGAGGTGATTTTGACTCATTATATACTCTTAAACTTACTGTAAACTTAAAAATGATATACTATTAAATCATGGACTCCTTGTTCTGCTCTGAGGGGCCTGAAGGGATCCAAGCCCCATGGCAGCAGGCACTGTCCAGACGAGCAATTTGCTCCATTAATTGGTGCTGTGAATCCTCCAGTGCAGCATTTTGCAGTGAGAGGCTGTCAGCAGCTCGAGCTCAGGACAAGGACTGGGGTACACGTGGGCTTTTGGGTGCAGACTGTGTCTTTTGAAGCTCTGGGTGGTCCTGGTCTCCTTGCAGAGTGAGGGAGCTGCTCCCTTCCAATGACTCCCAGATGTCTGACTGCCTCAGCTGAGTTGGGCAGGACCAGTGCATCCTGCTGGGTGCATGGTGGGGGCAGCCCAGCCAGGACAGAGGCACGTTTTGGTCAATTTTTTACTGTTTTCTCTTGTTTGCTGCCTGTTGGAAGGGGCAGGGGCCATGGAAAAACACTCTATATTTTAAGGGATGGAATGGTTTGGAGCATGGCTGGGTTGTGCTGCCCAGCATCTTGCACAAGGACAGACCTAGGCTTAGAAAAAAAAAATTAGATTATTCAATTGAGAACCCCAAGTCCATAGGTTTGCAGGAGTGTCGTGGAGGCAGAACTGGTTCTCCATCTGGGACTGAGAACACTGAATCAGGAGCTTATAACTATAATTACTACTGGGTAGCAGTGGGTAGGTTAACTAAAAGAGGGAAGAAACTCTGCATCTTCTGGGCTGGTGCTAAACTCTGAGGCCAGGGAGCTCCAGCTTGTTTGAAAAGGAAAAATTTCCATCACCACCTCCTCACCCTTAGAGAGGGGGCACTCAGGCCAAGCTCAAATGTGAGGTGGGCACTGGAGAACAAAACCAGAGGAAAGCCTTGCCCTGTAGCTGCCCAGCCTGAGGCCTAACGAGCTCCTGCAGCATGGCCAGATGGTGATTTAGCCAGGAAATGATTCATGCCAAGTGAGGGATGCTCAGGGCAGCCTGAGACCCTGGAGCACATTGTGCTGGGCATTGAAGGAACACGACTGCCTGTCAGGGTCTGTGTGTGCAGCGCCGCTCCCGCGCCGAGGGCTGCGCCTGCTGCAAACACCAATAAAGATGTCAGGCTGCTGTGTGTGGGGAGATAAATCACAGCGTTATTTTCCTGCCCACAGCATCAAGGTGTCTTCTGGAGCAGTGCAAGGGGGAGCCAGGGGAGGTGCAGGCAGTGATTTCAGATCTGTGCTGGGAATGAGGGCTCCTTGTGCCACCCGTGCCAGGCACTGCTGCTGGCAGCCCCTTCCCACCAGCACAGCCTGCCATGGTTGTACATGGCCATTGGCCTGATCCACCCAGGAATTTGGGGTGTGGGTTGCCCATCACTGTGGCCTCAGGGTGGACATGAGCAGCAGCTGCTCTCACCTGAGGTTGTGTCCCCTCACCTTTGCTCTGTGCAGTGAGAGGGCAGCACCATAAGATATTGCCATGGCCTGATAGTGGTCAAAGAGAAAAGAATAGGTGGAAAACTTGAAATGATGAAGTGCTTTGAGGCAGACCTTTGCTGTCAGTGTGAAGCAGCAAGCCCTGATTTAAAGAGCCCCTCCAGTAACTGACCTACACCGAACAAATCCATTTACAGTGTCTTGTTTCTCCTTGCTGTTTAACTACCAGAGTTCAGAGACGATTCCTTAAATGTTAATGGTGCAGGAATTTGGAAACTTTCCCAGAGTTGCTAGGGGAGCTGTGCAGGAATATGTCTGCTGTGCTGGTGCAGTTCAATTTCCTGCTGAACATCAGGCAGGCTGTTCTTGCCTACTGCTTCGTAATTAAAGTGCTGAAAGACCATCACTCTCCGAGGCTGATGGTGCTCAGATTCACCCCTGGGTGAGGGCCAGCTCTGTGCCTACCTGCAAGGAGGACAGGTTGCAAAATATTTATAGATTAGTCCCAGCCTGCCCTCATCCTGCTCCTGCCATCCCAGAGCTTGAATGGGGCTGGAGACCAGCCTCTGTACCCTGGACTGATTGACCCTACAGTCCAAATCTGCATCCTATGGGCACCATCAGTGGTGGGGTCAGACTGAGGGTTTGTCCATCATCCCTCAAACAGCTCAACCACAGGGCTCAGCATCAGGGATGTGGCAGGGGACAGCCTCCCACCGTGGCTGTGTGTGACTGACTGGCAGAGTAAGTTTGGGCCATACCCCAGAGTATCAGAACTTCTCAAGACCCTTTACTAGAGGAGTGTAGCTGGTTTGGTGCACACTCCTGGGTTTCATCAAAGCTGAGCTCGGGGTAATGGCCCTGGACGTGTGTCGGCCTGAAAGGTCATTGTCTCACTGCTTCCTGCAGTGGGATGCTGTGAATGGAACTGCATCAAATCCCCGGGGCTGGAGGGCAAAGTGTAAAGTCCCACAGTGGGCACTCAGAGCTTCTTTATCAACCTCCCTGCTCACAGCAAAGGGGTGTCCGTGCCTGGAGCACCCTCCATCCCAGAGCTGCTGAGGGATGTCCTGGCAGGGTCAGCAGTGCCTCCCATCTGTGCTGAGGTGGGGACACATCCTGGGTTGGGAGCAAGGAGAGCCAGCTGACAGCACCAGGGGAACGAGCTCGCCACGGACGTTGCTGGGGAAAACAAGGGCTTTAAAAGGAGCCGCAAGCGCTGAGCTGGCGTGTCCTCCTCCAGCTCTTTTGTCTCTAAACTTGGATCTGACTCTTTCCACCATCTCATTAGGAACAAGTGCTTGGCCCAAGTTTCATGGCAAATTTCGACATTTTAAAAATTGATGCCTTTTTTTTCTGCTCATAACTTAAGCTGTCTAGTTTATCAGAGACATATGGAAAGTTTATTACATTCTTATTACAGATCCAGCCAAGTGAGCTGACTAATGAATGTGATTTTTTTTGTGTTTTTGGGTTTTTTTGTTTTTTGTTTTTTTTTTTTTTTTTTAGATAGGACTTGGCATGGAAGGCCTCCTCCAAAAGGAATAGCTTTGGGTCAAGAAATAAATCACCAGAAGTTTTTTTCCCCCACTCTGTCCTAAGAGTTCAGCTTGGCAAAAGCCACAGTGTGTGGTTTGGGGGGTGGAAAGTGAGGCACAGGCGGAAATCAGGGGTTTGCAGGAGATTTATTGTGTTGCCCCCTGACAATCCCAGCAGCATCTGGCAGTGTGGGACCCTTGGTGCTCCTGCTCCATGTTGTGGGCAGGGAGCATGGATGGGCTGCCAGGAAAAATTGCACAAATTCACAGGAAGCCAATGTTTTCTTGCTTTGAACAACTTGGGGTTTATTACTAAGGAATAGGGATGCTACTGTCCTTGGAGGCTTGGAACAGCTGGGGCTGTGAGGGTGCAAACCTGCGTGTGGGTTTTGGCAGCCAAGGGAAATGTTAAACTCCTTGGAGGCTGCTTTGGGTGAGTTCAGGTGGGTGCCAGGTATGAGGGAGTGGAAATGGAGCCTTGGGCTGGCCATGCTCCAGGCCCCACTGCTGGGGACATTCCTGGGCTGTGCAGTGGGCACACAGCTCCAGTGCCCACCACCCTGGCCAGCACCTTCCCCTGGCCTGGTCATCTGCCCGTGTGCAGCTCTGCCGGTGTTTTTGGGCTGAAAACAGTGTGTTTCTGTTCTGTTGCTGTGCTTGGAGAGGCTGGCTCTCTCCTCCTATGCGTCTTCCATCCCTTTCAGTGCCAGGTGTCCCCGGAGGGTCCAACCCTCACGTCTTCAGAGCTGATGCTGTAGTTTCACACTTTCCAGCACAAACTTGCTCCATTCCTTCCCCTGGTAACCTGAGGGCAGATCTCCCTGGGTTTTAACTGCTGTGGGCACAAAATTTAGTTTTTCCCTTGTAGGAACCACTTGCTTTGGCTTTGGGCTCATTTGATTCATGAATTCAGTTGGTTATAACTTATTGTTGGTTTTCCACTGCTCACATTATCCGCCTGTGCCTTCCCTCTGCTGTTCCGTGGTTTATAGTGCCCGCTGGGACAGTGACAGCAGCGCTGCAGAATGCAGGGTTTGGCTGGGCTGATGTAGTTTTACTGCCTTGCATAATGCAGAGATCTTCAGCCGAGCTCCCAGCCTCGTCCTGCATTACAGCTCAGGTTTCATGGCTCCCTCCATCTCCTCGTCTGGTGGTGGTGGCCTTTTCCACTCATCTGCCTCCTTCACATCCCTCTGCTGCGCTTCTACCATCTATAGGCAAAATCTCTCCCTCTGACTCACTGCTTGATGCTTTCCTCCCTTCAGGCTGCTGACTTTGGCACAATTCCCTCTTGCTGTACACGTTGCAGGGGGTAGCAGGGCACTTCTGTGGGAGAGGGTTTTCTTTGTAGCACACCAGGAATCAGCCTTTGCAGACTTTTCTCCCATTTACTTCTCCTACATCCCCTTCTTTTGTGTGACATGAGAGGTGTATTTTTCCCTGTGGAGCCAGGTAAATCATCTCTCCTTGAGGCTGTGCTTCTTCCCTGGGTCTCTTTGGAGACCATTTTCGGGGCTTTGAATGTGTTTGTAGGTCTTGGCAGAGTGAGAGCTTCCCTGTGAGGCAGGGAGGGACGGTGCACCCCATTATCTCTGCAGCCCTTTCTCCTCGTGGCTCTACACTCAGAGCTCTGGCTGATCCTGGGGTTGCTCTGCTCTATTCCTCATCCTTGCTCCTCCTCTACAGCGGCTTAGTGCATCCTTAAACTTGGACCCTCACACCACCAGCCATCTGGTGTGTTTTAGCCGTACAAAGAGCCATTGTTTGCTCCGGAATCTGTGTTCTGGCGAGGTAGCTCTGCTTCTGGAGCACTCTGTGGGCTTTGCCAAGGGTCCTTCTGCTCTGCTGGCAACTGCAGGTGCCTTTGGAGCAGCCTTTGTCCCTGACAGCAGCACAGCTTGGATTTTCTTTTCTTGCTTTCCCTTGTCTAATCACAACCCTAAAGTTTCCCACAGTGAGCCTACAATGAGAAGTGCCCCTGTTCTTTGTCAGGGATGGGACATGGGGCTGATCCCTGACTGTCTTTCAGTGGGAGCAAGGTTCTGAGCTTTGGTGCTTTAAATGTCTTTTTTAGTGCTAAATCTTTTAATGTCCTTTAGCATCAAATCCTCAAAGTCAGGGTCTCAGTCAAAATGCATTTCCCCAAGCATGTCCTTTGGGAAGCTCTGTGGAGAGGAAAGCAGGGGGTTAAAAATAGAGCCCCGCTGCCAGCTAAAGACACTGGTGCACGACAAATGTGGCTTTTGCATTTCCCTCTGCAAATGAGCCCACAGTCAGCCTAATTTCAGAGAGAGCCGCCTCTGAACCCGAGTGACTCAGAGGAATTTGTTCTGTGCCCCGGTGGTGTCTGGCGGGGCTGTGGCAGCCTCGCAGGTTTAATTTGTAAATGCTGACACATGGCATTTCCTCACCGTCTCGTTGGGAAGGGCGGTGTGTCTGCCGGCACTTCCAATTTGTCACTGTCAGGACTGGCCCCATCTCCTGCTCGTCTCTGAAATGCCTTCTGATCGGCGCCGAGGAAGTTATTGGCGTATAATTTATCATTTAATATTACCAGAAGGGTTTCTTCTGCAAATGTCCCTGAAATGATTATCCAGATGATGTTTGGTAGCTCTTCCTTTCACCTGCAGAAACCTCCTGGCGTCTGTTTGCTGCTCTGCTGTCGTGCTGGGGAGAAAAACTGCCCTTGATGAGATGTTTCCTTCACCAAAAAGCCTTGATTAACACCTGGCTGAGGCTGCCTGAGTGCAGCAGCTTCCTGTGCCTGTGCTCTTGAAGATTTTGCATTAGGGACTTTTTCAGGACTGCACCATTGGCATCTCTCATCAGGCAGCTGGGGGAAATGTTTCCTCAGACCTTATTCCTCTCTGTAGAGAAGGATGTGGGGGCGAATAAAGGCCTGGATGCTCCTGGATGGTGTGAGGGGGCTGGTTCTGAGATGCTGTGCCCCCAGGAACAGAGAATCTTCTGCATTGCTTATCACAGTCGTGGCAGCTCGCTCTTGCAGAGGAGTGCTGAGGAGTTGCTCAGCACTCAGGGAAAGCAAATCTGTCCCCAAAGGCTGGCACAGAGAGGGGGCAGAAGGCACCTGGGCTGCTGTCCTGGTTCTGACCCCTCTGGTGCAGCAGAAAGGGCTGATCCTGATGGTGCCCGGCTCCTACTGGCGTTCACCAGGCCCCAGATGCACCACAGGGCTGTGGTATGAGGCTGCAGGAGGCAGCTGACTTACACTTACTGCTGTTTTTGGGACTGAAACACAGTATTTTTCAAATAATGTGCAAGAATTTCTCTGCACGTATGTAATGCCCCAGCCCTTGGGGCAGGGGTTCATGTTGCCCCAGCAGAGCCCCTCCACTCAGGCTTGTTTTTGGCTGCTGTTCTCTCCATCTCCTCCCGTTGTCCTCGGCTGCAGCCAGTCCGAATCCTGGCCGCTGTCCTGACTCACACAGGTCAGCTTTCCTTGGAAGCTATCTCATGGTTTTATAGTTCTGCTTTATTAGAGACATGAAAGTGGTTTTTGTTGTTGCTGGTTTATGAGCCAGACTTCAAAGAATACAATTACGCAGCCTGGGCGAGGACCTGCTGGTATCTCATGGAAATCTGTGGAAAACCACTTCCCTTCAGAGCTCGTTCCACAGCGAGGCTGCACTGCTGTTATTTTCATTGCATCTGCAGGTTTCTAGAGAGATGGCAATCAGACAAGATCTTTGGTGACTGTGGTTAATTGTTCCTTGGCTGGGCATTACAGATGGATGCCAGCTTTTGGTGATGGCTTTAGGGTTAGAGAGAATGAACTTATGGGAGACAAAAGAGCCATTGCTGGAGAATCATCTCAGGAAAGGGCAAAATGGCTGGAAAAGGGATGTTCTTACCTGCAAAAGCAGGGCAGTCTTCCTGCTGCAGGCAGACAGTGTTGTACCTACAGTCCTCTCCCTCTCTGCACTGCCAGGGAAAGGTGCTCATCCTGCAGCTGAATGTGGCAGGGGACCCTGCCTGAAACACAAGTGGAGCTCTTGGTGGGAGTGGGGTTGGTTCCTGTCAGGAAGTGTCCAGGATCAACAACATCTTAGTAATTTTTTTAATTACAGAGGGATTGTGCTCCCAAGTCACAGCTCAAAAGCCAGCTTTCCTAGTGATCCCTGAGCTTCCTAATGAAGGTACTCCCCAAAAAATCCCTGCCCAGCTTCCCTATTGCCAAAAGCAAGCTCTGGGTGTAGGGTGGCTTCCTGAAAGGCGACAGGTCTCTCCCTCCTGGCTTCATTCTGCTCCTTCCCAAGCCTGCAGGTGTGGGGATCTGAGTCCTTTATCAGCTCCTGTACACCAGGAAATTTTGTAAGTGTCTGAGAAGACCCTGAGGCTATATAAAAGTTCAGCTTGTGATTCATTTCCTTCCTATTCAGGGATAGGCTAATTTGAGAGTATGCACTAAACATTAATTACCTTCCTTGCCATGGTTTCCTAGTCAGGCATCCTTTCCCAGATGACTTTCTGCTCACTCAGGTCCAAGGCCATAAAAGCTTCCCTATTAGGAAAGGAAATATTTTACATCAGGTTTATACTGTATGCCTGAGGTCATCAGAAGTACAGATCGAGTGGCAGAAATACACACTGAGCTCTCCTTCCTGCATGAAAAATGAATCAATAACTCATCGATTTAAATTAAAATGTCTGCCTTGCAAAATGCCTCCAAGTGCTAATATTTGTAGCCCCTGTGTTTTGCAGCAGTGATTGGAAATCCACTGCCCCCATAGCACATGCAGGGATCCATCTCTGCTAACAGCATGTGATTGCTGACACCCGATAAAAAACCTGCCTTGCCTTCCCCTGGAAGGATCCAGCAAGGTGAACTTTTGGAATTTGCTTTGCCTGGCACATGAATTATGTATCGAACAGGTGGCAGTCAATATATCTGACTCTTCCACGAGGTAATTAAGAATAAATGCGGGAATTCAGGCAGAACTGTTGCCCTGTGTGGGAGGTGAGTGTACCAATATGTAGCCAGCTCTGGAGGGGGGAAGGGATGATGCTGGGGAAGTACAGCTCTGGGGAACTCTGTTGCTCCCATTGCCTGTCTCCAGGTCCTTCTGGTGCCTGGTCCTTGTGCTGGCCCAAACTGCTGTTTGCATTCCCATCTGCCTGCCCATAGTGGGAATATCCCACCTTTTCCTTAATTCCTTTAATTCGTTGGGTTATGTGCTGCTGCGGTGCTCCTGTGTGTGCTGCCAGCCCTGGATGCTGAAATGAGCCTCAATTCAGGTATCCAAGCCTGGATGGGGTTATTGCCCCCAAACTGCTGGGTTTGGAGTGGCAAGGAGGATGGGCCCTTTAGAGCTTTCTCGGTTATCTTGGGATAGCATTGACTTCCATTAAAAAATCCAAGCATTCCTCTCTGCTCGAATTTCTTCTTGTGAGCCAATTAAAAAGTAGCTGTATTAGTGAACACATCCATGGTCATTAACAGTTAAGTAACTAATTTTAAAGATTTATGGTGTTGGTAGCAGGTAAATTACAGTCTTCAGAGAGTTTTCTTGCAAATGAGCTGAAAATAAGGTTTGTTCTAGCCTCGGGGAAACATAAAGGAAATGCATTTAATGGCCACAAATTGTATGTGCTGATAGTCTCAATAAGATATTTAATGCCTACTTGAAATTTTAGCGGTTGGAAAAGTACAACAGCCTTAACAGCACGTATGGATTGCATGTTCTCTCCACCCCCTGGCTGGTAGCTCCAGGATCTGCCATCTCCAGGTGATTCACAGGGCCCTGGGGGAAGGATTTCCCCCTCTTACCTGGTTAGGACAAAGCTGCGATGCATTAAAACTAAGTGTCGGACTTTTGTTTTCCAGCTTTGGTTACAAAAACCTGCTGGTCTCCAGCCGTGACAAGGATTACGGTCTCGGTTTTGCAGTTAGAATAATGTTTAGGTTGGCAAGGGAAGCCCTGAGTGTGCTTGCAGAGGAGAGATGCTGCTGCACTTGCTGGAAGCTGCTCTGCTCTTTATTTCTGCCCTGGGCAACGCTCGCTGCCCACACTGGCAGGTCACTGCAGCGCTGCCCAGGCTCGGGGCTGTGCTGCAGGCTGGGAGGGGTGGCAGGAGGTGGTAATGGTATCCCCTCCCTCCCAGCAGTGCCCAGAGCTGTCAGCCTGGCCGCAACCCACGCACGGGCTCTTAAATCCCTAATTCTGATTTTTTTCCCCCAAAAGCCATGCGTGAATAAGAAGAGCACTGAGGCAAATAATGAACAGCTCTGGGTCCAGAGAAGCCGTAGATGGTCCTAAATGATTGAAGAAGGCAATTTCCCTAACGGAGCTGCGGGCCCCTGGCAGTGATTAGTGCCTGAGCAGAAATGCATCACTTAGCTCCTATTATTTAAACATAAGATACTTGAGCAGGCACACAGAATGTTGTTTGCTGTAAATTCTTTCCCTCGTTGGACGGAGCTGTTATTTACACATGCGAGTGTGTGTGGGAGCTTCCTCGCCTGCTCCTGGACCCACATGGAATGTAAATGACCACGTTTCTCCTTGGTAGCAACGACTCCATCAGAAGGCTATCTTCCCTGCATGTTAACTGTTAATTATAGGTTACATTTATATCATTAAGGTTTATCTGCAGTCTTTTCCTTCCCCCTGTTAAATCACTAATGCATCTTGCATGGCTTAATTCCCTTGGCTTCCCCTTCTTGTCTGTGCAGGCAGTGGCAGCTGTGAGGCAGGGATGCCCACGGCTAATGGGAGCAGGACTGGGCTGTGCTGGGATCATGGAATGATCAAGTTACGATTGGTACAGACCTTAAAGATCATCAAGTTTCAACCACCTGCCATAGGCAGGGATGGCACCCCTGGATAGACCAGGATGCTCAAAGCCCTGTCCAAACTGACTTTGAACGTTTCCAGGGGGTTTGGGAGGTGACCCAATGTAGCCAAACACCTGGTGGGATGCAGCACTGATGACTTTGACTTATTGCCTGCCAGAAACACCACGGTGATGGGCTGAAAAGTGGAGATGCTCTGGTGCCCTGGGTGAGAAAAACATTCTGCATGGCACAGGTGAGGGATTTTGGTGGAAGCCTGGCCGGGGAGCTGGGAAAGCTCTTGTTTTCTCTCCTGTTAATGAAGAGGTGTTTCCTAGGCCTGGGAACGTGCCTGACTCTGGCAGATTATTAAATAAGCAGCTCGTTCGCCGGGGAAGATGCCTCGGGGGATGTGCAGCTCGGCTGTGAGCAGGAAGGGCTCCTCTCTCCCCCCAGCTGCAATTAAGCTCTTGTCAGCCTGGAGCCGCTGGGTGTTGGGGGAGATGGACGGCGTTCCCGGCAGTCCCTCAGCACCTCGGCTGCTGGTTAAACAATTTGTATTTCTACTCCCCATTAATTGGTGTAAGCCCTGGCAGGGGCTGCTTCCCACCCTTCTGGGACAGGGTGGCCTGCAGGAGGCTGCCATGGAGGCTCATCCAAATGCTGAATCTTCCTTTTGCATGGGAATGAAAAAGCTTTTCACGCCATTCTTTTTGGGTGCCTGATTTTTGGTATATCATGAGAGCTGTGTTTCTGCAGAGGTCTGAGGGTTAATGTGCTCCCCAACATCGGCATGGATTTGGGGTATGAGGGGCTTGGCCCCAAGCATGTCCTTGCAGCAGGGCAGACCCCAATGATGAGCTGCAGGAAGCCAGGAATTCATCACTTGGCTCTCTATTTGTATGGTGCCTGTTTATCTTGAATTGCAAACAGGGTTTTCCTGGGTTTAGAAAACACGTCTGTTCGCCCTGTCCCCTTCTCCTTTTCTTTGCTCATGGTGGATTTCTGCCATGCCTGGAAGCTTGTTCACATAAAAACATTAAAGGAAGCAGTTTGAGATCTGGGAGCATGGGTGGGTGAGGCAGCTGAAGGCCAGATACGTGGGGTTCAGCCATTATGCTGCATATCATACTTTATATAGCAGGTGATAGCTTCAGTCTCCCCACAAACTCAGTGCAATGAGCCAAGAGACAGAAACTGGTTCTCGTCAAGAATCTTTTAATTTTACTAGATGCTGCCTTTAAACAGATTGCTTTAAATATGTGGCCTAAGTTCTGTGGGTGTTTGCTGGAGGAATGGCTCCCAGTGCAGGTGTGTCCATGGCAGTCACCAAGCAGATGCTGCCTCTCCTTTCTCCCACACTTGGACAGGTGACAGGCACTCTGGGACACCCCATGTGCTCTTTAAGGGCTCCTCCATGGGCTGCAGAGGCCATCCTGCTGTTCCCTCATCCCCAGGATCTAACCAGAGCACCAAGCTTTGGAAAAGGTGTTTTGATCATTGGAGGTTTTAAAAAAATAAACCTCGCCTTCTACACACTGCTTTTTTTTTAGGTATCCCCTTAACTCTTCTGGGCTCTGAGTCTGGGTTGAGCTGGACCTGTTGGGTCCCAAAAAGCCAAAGTCTTGAACTTTGGCTATTTGCAGGTTTTTCAGGTGTGTTTGGGAGAGCAGAGAGCCCACTGGGTGAGTGAGTTGGGGAGGAGCTGTGACAGCCCTCAGTGGTCCTGGTGTGGGTATGGAGGGGGCACGGGGGATGTGAAGCAAAAGTCACAGCCCCAGCAGGATCCTGCAGAGACCTCCTGAGGCAGACAGTCAAACCCTGCAAATATTCAGGTCCTGTTAGCCTTTTTGCTACTAAAGTAATCATAAAAACTTCAAGCAAAAATGTTTGTGTTAATAAACGGAGATGTGCTTGTTACGTGACGGCTCATGTCCCAGGAACAGGCTGACCAGGGAGCTCTGCCTGGCTGTCTGTGCATGCTGACCTGCCAGATCCCTGATGACCCTTTAGAGGATAATCCTTACTTTATGAAAAGCCTGTTCCTACAGCTTGTAACTCCTTGAAATGTTTTGGCACTGGGATCTGCCGAGCACTCTGTGTATCGTAATTTCTGGACATTTCCTCCATCTGTAATTCCATGTATGATTGCACCTGGGTGCTGGGGTTGTTTAAAATATTCCTGCTTGGCACATGTGTGTGTTGCAGCCTGGGAGATGGGAATGTTCCAGAGATGAGGGCAATGCAGCAGGAGGCACGTGAAGCAGCCACAGGAAACCTAATGTGTCAACCTCCAGATTTTCCATCCAGAGCCATGCCTGGGGCTTTTCCAGCCCTTACTAACATTTCCTTAACCATCCCCAAGGCCTGGCTTCAGCCCCTGCCTTCCTCCTTCATCCTCAGCTGATGTCTTTATTAGGGGAGTGCATGAGGTCAAAGGT
The DNA here is from genome assembly GCA_020086605.1 of Lanius collurio. Lineage (NCBI taxonomy): Eukaryota > Metazoa > Chordata > Aves > Passeriformes > Laniidae > Lanius > Lanius collurio. Next base: position 9,325,878 of record JACBWW010000031.1, on the reverse strand, counting down.
ATCCTCTTAAATCCAGCTCGCTGGCTCTTCTCACCACTGTTTTTTCATTCCATTTGGAAAAGGCAGAGGGGGAGGCTGGAGGGCTCCTGCTTCAATTTGCACCGTACCACACCTTTGTTGGATCTGTGCCTAAAAGCCCGCAAGTTCTTTTTCCTATCATAAGTTTTTCCCTTACTCAGATCAAGTTTTTAACCCTGAGGTTGTGCCTTGTGGTCCCTGGGATGTTCTCATGTCCATTGAGGATTATTTACACCCCTGCCTGGTGTGGGATGCCAAGGCAGTTGTTTTTCTTAGGAATTCTGAGCAAAAACTCCCCCAAAGAGCCAATTACGCCTATTTACACTGCATTGCTCAAAGCCAGGCTGGGATCACTGAAACCAGCACCAGTAATTTTAACATCCATCCCAGGGCAGCATCAGCTGGATCCAGGCTGGGAGGGCTGATGCACCCAGCATCCCTGCTCCAGTCCTGCCTGCTGCCTTCCACAGCCATGTCACAGGAATCGTGGCACTCTCCAAATTCTGTGGTTACAATTTTTGGCCAATGTGTTCAGGACTCAGAGGGTTTTCCCTGGGCCAGGAGCTCTACTGGCTCTTCCACTGCTGCTCTGCATCACTGAATCCCATAACTGCAGCCCTTAAATAGGTTTATTTTCAGCATTAATAGATTTTTTTGATAGTTGTTGTTGCTCTCAGGAAATCATGAAATTTGGTGATTGAAGCAGCTGAATGAGGAGCTGGAGGAAGTAAGAGTCAAAAACGATTAAAAGGTGATGGTGGGAGCAGCTCCAGTGTGGATGCACAGATAATGCAAAGCCCCTGAGGGACAGACAGGAATTTCCTTTGTGCAGCTGAGAGCAGGAGCTGGCCCCTCTGTTTTTTAAATCATTTTATTGTGGCAGTGAAAATTCACAATCCCACAAAGTACAGTGTGGGGGCAGGAAGAGAGGGAGGCTGCTGGTGCCAAGAGGCCACGGTGAGGCACAGCCCTCCCTTGGGAGAGCACAAACCAGGATGGAGAGGGGTTAAGGAGCATCACAGGCTCCCAGCTGGGGTGACCCTGGGTGGGGCAGGATCCAGCACAGCAGTTCTGAGAGCATCTCCCATTTCCAGGCATTTTCAGGTTGCTTTTGTGCCTTCCCTTGCTGTCACCAATCATTTGGGCAGGGGATGGGAACTTTATCTTCATTTTTGCCCTTGAAGAAGGTGTCAGAGCTGCAGTGTTAGTGCAGGAACATTGCCTTCTGCTGCCAGCACTTGCTGTTCCTGCAGAGCTGCTGTGGCAGCAGCTGCTGCTGCAAGAGGCTCTTTAGTTTTCTTAATTCCCTGAGATTTTCTGAGGCTGTGTTGGGAATGCAGGAGCTGCTTTGGGGCACAGGAATTGTGTTCACCAAACCAAGCACGTGTTTGGGGTAGTTACTTTGGCAGCTTTGAGGTCTGGTCATCTCCTCTCTTAGAAGAAATGGGGAGAGTGACTTTTTATATGTGTGGGTAGTGAGGAGTGGCCTTAAACTGAGAAGGGAAGATTTATATTGCATGTTAAGAAAAAATTCCTTATTCAGAGGGTGGGGAGGCCCTGGCACAGGGTGCCCAGAGAAGCTGTGGCTGCCCCATCCCTGGCAGTGTCCAAGGCTGGGTTGGACGGGGCTTGGAGCAAGCTGGGATGGTGCAAGGTGTCCCTTCCCATGGCAGTGGGGGTTGGAATGAGATGAGCTTTAAGGTACCTTCCAATCCAAACCATTCTGTGATTCTGTGATGTCCACCTGTGATGGAACCCAAAGCTTACCTGAGTAGGCATTTGGTGACTCTTTCACACCCCATCTTTGTGTCACTGCTTAACCCCCCATAAGAGAGTGAATCTGCTGCTCCCCAAAATGATGCTCCTAAATTTAGCCTTCTGTCCCATCCATGTGCTGCTCCATGGGCACTGTGGGACTCCCCACCCGGCCTTGGGGCGGCACAAACCCTCAGGCAGCTGTTGAGCCTCTCCACGAGCTCTTCCCCTGTGTCACTCCTGGTTTTCAATCATCTTAATTCTTCAGCAGAGGTGTTCCTGTATGTTAGCTTAACATGTCACTAGTGTAATATCCGTGATGCTGATTAAATTAAAGAAAGGTTTCCACTAAAACTGGGATTTGATTACATGCATTAATCCCTTTTCCCCCCCAGAGGTGTGACAGGGAGCATGGTGGGTGCTCTCCTGCTGTGCCAGGCTTTTCCCAACATGTGGTGGAAGCAACTGGGGAATTAAGGTGACAAGAAAAGATGCTGCACACTTTGGGTAGTCAAGAAAAAGGAAGGTTTTTTCCTAGACAAGAAAATCCCACTTTATACTTTTCTCTGGTCTTCAATTTAAAAAGATTTTGCTCGTTTATCTCTTCAAAAGAAAATGATCCTGTGGGAAATATTTGTTGTGCTGGCTCCTCCACGGTGCTGAGAGCACAGATGAAGCAAAACTGTAGTGTGATTTCTTTTTCTTTTTTTTTTTTTTTGATCCTGGGCAAGCTTGGGAATTTCTTTCTACATTGTGAGGGCAACACTAATGCTGATGTTAGAGCATGGTGTGAGCTCCTGCCCTGCACCCATGAGGCTGTCATGGCATCAGGCTGAGGATTTGCTGCATTGAGCAGAGGGAAAACAAAACCCAAAGGCTTGCCTTGATCCGCTCTCTCCAGGGGAATTTCCATCCCTGCCCCACGCCTGGGAAGCAGCACTAAAGGGTTTTCAAGCACTTTGAGAGCTCCTGTTAAAAGGTGCTATCAAAATGAAAAATGTGATTTTCTCTGAGCGGCCCCACCTGTGACTCATCCATCTCCATTAGGGCAGAGACTCACAGTGAGTTATGGGAAGTCCTTGTTAACCTCAGGGGAATTTTTTTTCCCCTAATTTTGGGGGTGTTTTTGTTTTCTGGGCATATCTAGCAGAGAATTCTCATAGAAAAAAAACAGTTTAGTGCTAAAATGGTGCTGCATTTATTAAAAGGAAATATTTTGCAGTTCAAAGAATCTATCAAAGGCATGAATTTGAAAACAAGAAAGATCCCTTTATCTGACCAGAAAATCTTGTCAATGCATTATCTGTCTGTGATGGGTAGCCAAACTTGAAACTGGGTTCTCACCAGCATGGCTGTTTCCATCCCCAGGCAGGGAAAAAGAGATAAGAGCTCTAAAAAAACCACCCAATCTAATAAAAAGTCAACATTTAGTTTGGCCTCCAAAACGGAAACCTCTCTCTTCTGCAAGACCATTTGCTCCCCAAGACACTGCTGACCTCAGGGAGATTATTTTTAGCTGATCTCATTTTTAGGCTTCTTCCCACCAGAGTGGGATGGGGCCAGAAAGGAGGCTCTGTCCCCAGAGCATTGCTGAGCTTCTGGGGAGCGCCATTGCTGCAGGCAGAGGGGAAACAGCTGCTGTGATGGTCCTGTTGGCCAGTCAAGAGGGATGGGACAGCATCTCCTTGGGACTTTCTGCTCTGGCCCTAAATTTGTTTAGCTGATGGCTTTGGAATGTTTTTCTTCAGTCTTTGAAGTTTGTGTGGAATGGTTAAAGCAGGATTTTGCCAAATCAATGCAGTTTCCTGGAAGCTTGAAATGAGTTCTTGCTTTTTTCTGCCTGTTAGAAAGAAATACTATTATTTTCTTCAGAAGAGGGGAAAAAAATATCTCTAACTTTCTGGGTTTTATCTGAAACTTGAAAACACAATATTTTTCTTTATTGCTGGCTGTGGTGAAAAGTTGAATTTGGGGACAGGGAAATGACACATCCCTGTGCTGCTGGTGTGGGTTACCCTGGGATGGACTCACACCATATTCCACATGGAGAGGATGGAAATCCTGGCCTGGAAACTCTCCCAGTGTCCCCCTAAAAGCCTGGCATGCCATAAGACCCTATATTTAATTTCAGAGTCTTCTTAGGCTAAATAAGAGCCCTTTTATAGGGAATGGGAAAAGTTAAACATGTTGTTGGGTTTACAAGCAGTCATTAAATATTTGCTGCTGGGCTGCAATGGGTTCCCATTCTGTCTCTAGCTGGCTGTCAGGTCTGTTTAAAGGGATATAAATAAGCCTGGAGGGGCTCTGGGGCCACAGTGGCCCAGCCCTGCTGGGGACAAGCCCCCTGGCTTTGAATTTTTGGGGAGATTTTGTCTCCCCAGGTTTCTGTTTCTCCCCTGCCATACAGACCAGGCTGATAAAGCAATAACTCAGCTTTATTGATTATGTCAAAGGCAGTAATTCAAGAAAGCTATTTAAATTCACAAGAGGAAGCTATCGCAATTATAAGTGTCTGCAGCAGATTATTAATCATTTTTGTTATGGCTATCAAGCCATGAGACAGACATTTTCTGTAAGGCTTACGTGAGCGCCGGCTTTTCAGTAATGACTTGGGTTTTGCTCTCTTATTGGTTCATAAAGCTGAATAAAAAATAAGCAAACTGCTTTTTTTCTAAATCGATGTGTGTAAAGCTTTATAGCATATTGCTGTAGGAGCAGATGAACTTCCAGCAGCTTAAATTCCTATTCTGCTTTGCACTCCCTTTCCCTTTAGGTCTCCAGTGTTATTCCCAAATTAAGACTTGGGGCAAAGCAAGGTGACCATCCCTGGAAGCATTCAAAAACCATACAGCTGTGTGCTTAGGGTTATGGTTTAGTGATGGACTCGATCTTGGGGGTCTTTTCCAATCTTAATAACTCATGTGAGAAGGGAGACTTTGTCACTGGGAAGCTGTGCTGGTTTTCTGGGTGGATCCAGGGCATTGGGGATGGAAAAGGGCTGAGCTGCCTCTTATGTCCCTGTGGTGCTTTTGGTTGTGGAGGATGCTGGTTCAGGGTCTGCTCCCCTCAGCTGGAGCTGGGCTGTGCCCCTCCCTCCCCAGCTCCTTGCTCAGGGTCTGCCCCAGATGGAAGTTTCTGGGGTTGGTTCAGCTCTCCTGTGAATATCCAGCTCTTCCAGCTGGGGAAGATGGGCTTTTACAGCAGTCCTTTAAATTACTCCTTACCTTTGGCTACCAGTGAGCCCCAGAGCTGATAACACCAGCAGGTTGAAGCCGGGCAGCCTTGGCTGAGGGCCAGTCCCCATTTATACTGTGGACGGGTTTTTTTTTCACTAAGGCAGTTAAGCAGAACATTTCTCTATAAAAAGCTGCAAAAGAGATCAGAGCAGCTCTCCCTCTCATCTTCCATCTCCTCTGCTTAGTGACCTAGAACTAAATGTTTTATTATTAGAAGGAAAAAAAAATTGTAATGTGTATATTCAAGGCAGGTCTTTGATACAGGGTTTTGGGAGGGCAGGATGAGAGGTGATGGATGCATGGGTCACTTGCTGAAGAGGATAAGGGGTCTGGAGCATCCTCTCCAGTGTATGAAGAGGTGTGAGGTCCCTCTAAGCACAGTCAGCTCCCTGCTTTCATCTGCTGAGCTGGGATGTGAAAGGAGCAGCCTTGGTTTGGGAAGGTGAGAGGCTGGTGGGGCTCTGCAGAGTGGGGGCCTCCCTGGGACCAGCCCTGCTCTCCTGTGGATGTCTGAGGAGAGCCCAGGTTTTGATCATTTGTCCCTTGTGAAACCAGGATGGTGGAGTGGGAGTCGCAGGACACTCGGGGGGGTGTCATCCTGATGGACAAGAGAGCCTTGTCCTCAGTGACCTGAGCAGGGGGACCCACTGTCCTCCAAAACACAGCAATACAGCCTCCTGGCACAATTCCTTTTCCCTTCCCTCAAAGTTGTGCTGGTTTTGATTAAATACCTCATCAAACATTTATTTTGCCTGAAAGGAAGCTTTTGTTCTTGTTCTGGGGCCTTTCGGTTATAAAAACTTCAGCCAAAATCACTTAATTAAAAATGTACTTTTCCTGCTCTGCTTGTCTGGGAGCTGCTCCGAGGTGCATCAGTCCCGAGGTGCAGAACAGGGTGTCCACAGGGGTAGCACAGCCTGGATGTGCCACCTGGGAGGGAGACAGGGCTTTGGGAAGCAACGGCTCCTCTGGACCCCGAAAATGCCTCCAGCAGCAAGAACTTGTCTACAATTGTAGACTATCTCTAGTTGGAAGGGACCTGTAAGGATCATCGAGACCAACTCAGTGGTGAGCAAGGATTTTTCCTTTTGGGTCTAATTACCTTCAGAGTAAAAAGAGTGGTTCATAAGGGGTCACATCAGCCCAGGTCACCAAAGAATGTGAGACCAGGAGTGAAAAGAAAACGGAGTTCAGTTTAAATGTGAGATCTCTTTTGTGAAGGTGCTCTGCTAACAGGCACAGCATCCCCACAGACAGACAGGACTTTGGCTTTTTCTCTTCCATCACTATCAGTTACTCCAAGGATGACAAGTGAGCCCTTCCCCAGGCTCTGCCTCTGAGTACTCGTGTACCTTGGGGAGCTAAAAATGGTAACATAGAGGCGAGATGTTCCTTGCCTTGCTGAGCACAGGGGTTTTATTTTCACTCTAACATATCAGCTATAAACAGCTATTAGAGATTCTCCTGCAAGAGTCCAAGATGCTTTGGGTTCTGTCCCATTTATGGAGTGTCAGAATAGAAATAATTAATGCTGTGATAGCAAATGACAGGGAGAAATATTTTTTTCTGGGGGAGCTGCCCTGAAAATATATTTTGTTGGAGGAGCTGGTGCTGACGTGTCCTGGCAGGTTGTGTCGTGGTGAATTCTCAGGTTTTCCATCTTTCCTATCCTAATTTTCCAAGGATTTTTTTTTTTTTTAATGGCAAGCACTGTGCCATGGAGCAGCAGAGCTGGAGGTTCCCAAGAGGCATTGCCTAACTGGGTTTCATCCAGGTGCAGAGGGATGCAGGGTATTATTTATTAAGCTGTCAGTGATGGGCTGAATCAGGTTTTAGCTGCTGCTTCTTTGGAGTACTTCTAGCTTTCTTTCCTAAAATGTAAATACCTCTTAAATAAATGGACTTGCTTTATTGTGGCCTGTGTTTTGGTTGGTTGGTTGGTTCATCTTTTTCTGTCCTTTTACACATTTTAGTACAGAGAGGGATGGGTTGTACAGGTGGGAAGGAAGCCGTGCTGAAAAAGTGCTGTAATTTCCCCTTTCCCTTTTGTAATGGTGGTGAAACTAATAACCAGAGCCTCTACTTTGCAAGCAAACATCTCAGGGCTGATGGATGCTGCCATTTTACTCTGCATCACTTGGATCGTATTTTTATTTGTGCTATACAACCTTTCCCTTCCATTAGCACCAATGTTTTTAGGTCTCATTTTCACATAAATTTTGCTGTTGTGGCTCCCAAAAGCAGCGATGCTTTCAGCTCCTGATCACGGCTGCTGTCTCGGAGGAGCAGCTGTCCTGCTGGGATGTGCAGATGGACGGGTGGCACTGCCAGCCCTGGCACTGAGGGCGAGACAGGAAGAGCTGGGGTGAGAGTTTGCAGTGGGTCCAAGGAGGATCTGGAAGTCAGGCAGGAGATGTTCTGAATGGATTGGGCACCAACTGCGTTTTTCTGTCCTGTGTCTCATGTGAGACAAGGTCTTGTGTACGAGCTCTGCTGTGCCAGTTCTCAAGATGTAAAAAAAACCAACCAGAAAATTTACTGCAAACAACCCCCGAACAGTCTGTTCGAGCTGGAAATCTTCACCACTCACTTGATGTGACCTTTTTGACTGTGGGGAAGGGAAAGCAGGTTTGTGTTTCTCATAAATAGCATCTCGTAGGACAGCAGGAGGTGTGGAGGGAGAGCCTCCCCCAGAGCAGCCCAAGGGTAACCCTGTTCCATGCAGCCAGATTCCAGGTGGGCACCGCTCCTGCCTGGCACTGCTGGCACCTCCACTGCAGCTCCTTGGGCTTCTGGGCATGGAATTTGCCAAGTGCCAGCTGGTCAGGGGGTCTGTGTGTCATTTGAGGTCTGTCTGCTGGCAGAGAGCTTCATCCAGGAGGGTCAGAGGGAAAAATGTGTATTTGTGGGGATGGAGCAGCATCCCATGGTGATGGGAGGCTTTGGCAAATGTGGAGGGGCAAATTGAGGCGACAATGTCCGAGCTGTTATTGGGAACTGAGACACCCAGAGATCACCCAGATTTCAGACCTGGTGTGTCTTCCTTGTTCCCTTTGAGAAACAATGGGGAAGGTATAAAAACAGGGGATGAGTCTTTAATCTGAGAATGGTTAAACAAGTCTTGTGTTTTGTAGGTTTTAATGAAAATAATGCATTCCTTCTCTACCCTTTTTGGCTCTTAGCTTGTTCTTTCTGTCTGCACTCCCTGTAAATCTGGCCTGTATACTGCAGATCATCTCCAAGCCTGTGGAAAGCAGATTTGTCTGGGAGAGCTCATTGGATCAGCACAGGGATGAAAACCGTGGGTATTTACCCCAAGGTGAATGAGTGGGCTCCATGGCCCAACTTTTTATTGCTCTCCTGAAGCTCCTGCTGCATCATGGGGATGAGGAGGGCGCAAGACAGACCATCCAAGGCACAGTCAAATGGCCAGAAAGGTTTCAGGGGAGATGTGTGTCCAAAACTGTGGCTCTAGCCACCCCAGGGCACGTCCCCAGGGCTGTGTTCCTGCCGGTGCCTGCATCCGCAGCAGCGCAGGGCGCTTTCCCTTTGGCAAAACGACAGGGTAATTAATTTCAGGGCCATTGTGCTGCAGTGGCAGGCACTGATTTATAGCCCAGGGAACAGCTTCTGGTTCAAAGTGCACATCCGTTGTGTTAATGCTCCATGATCTTTACCCCCGTGAGGAAATGGCAGAGAATGAAGAGATTATTGCCACCAGACTGGGCTCTCGGTATTACCATGATAAAGCCGGCGCAGATGAAGGGTGGGTTGTGCATACAGAGCAGCTTCCCTTCCCTGCATCCCAGCTCCAGTGGCTTCCCCAGGGATGGAACTGGTGGGGGAGTGTTGGTCGCACAGTCCCTGCACCCAGCTGCTGCTTGGGCCCCTTTTGCTGTTGTTTTTTTTCCCCCCCTCCCTATTCATTTTTGTCTATTAATTGTGCTGCTAAAAGGCACTTCAGAAAAGGCATCTGATGGGACAGGTCAGGGGAGGAAAGCCTGGAAAGTGCCTGGCTCCTCTGGGATCAGGGGTTTCCAAATTCTTTCTTTTCCTAAAGAAAAGACTTGGAGGGGGCAGGTGGATGAGGAATGGGTATGAAGGGGTATTGCCAATTTCTGGGCATCTCCTGCCAGGAGCCACCCCAACCCTCAGCTTCTTAGTTCAGCAGCTTTTGGAAACTGTTTTTCCATGTGCAGACTCTGTGAGCTGGGCAAGTCATTCCCCTGGCAGGAAAAAAAACATCTCTTTTCACTGGATTGATTTTCTGCTGTTTTCTGGGAGTGATTTCATCCCTGAGACTGGTGAGGCAGGCAGGCAGTGCTAGGGTCCTGGGAGTATTTCTCCATTTGCACCAAGTCTGTGTCACCTTCCCTGTCACCAAGGACTGACTGATTCCAGGCCCACCAAACCTTTTGAGGGTCTGGCTTTCCCCCCTTGCTGAGGATGCTTTAACTCTTTGCAAAGTGGTTCTTGGGCAGGGAGAAATGCTGCATCCCCTCTCATGGACCTGTTGCAGGAATCTGGGCAAGGGATGACGTCAGGTCTGTAGGGAAGGTTTTTTTTGGAAACACTCATCATCCCCGTCTGAGATTTCCTTTGGGAAAGATTTGTGGCTGCACTGGGGTGATTCAAGGTAATTTCATCCTTATTTGACCGTTCCTCAGAAAACAGCTTCTTCTTGTGCCTGGTTTGGGGCTGCCCTGGTTCACAGCAGCACTGAGGGATCCCTGGAAGCCCCTGAGCACCTTCACTGGGTGCAGCCATCCCTTCCAGGGGCCATATCCAGACCCCAGGGATCAGCTCAGATCCTGGGTCACTTCAGCTGGGTTTGGCTCAAACACAAAATATATGGAACAGGAGGGCTCTGCACGCTGCTGGGGTTTTTAGGTGTTACTCTAATACTAATAATTAATACAGTGATGGATATAATCCTGTGCACAGGGAGTTGAAGCATTCCCTAAAGCTTCTTTGCATCATAAAACTCCTAATCAAATACAGAATAGATCCCTGCCCTCTCCATAGCTTTAATCCTACTTCTCTTCCAGAACTAAACAGCTTTAAATTCCTCAGTCCCATGTGTATTCAGCTGCAGAGGCAAAAAACTTTGCCATTTTTAAATCATCCCCTAGTGCCAGACCAAAATCTCTGCAAACACAGACTCCGTAATCCTCACTAATTTATCAAAGGTGCTCCTGAATGCTAATTTTCCTGTGCTGTGCTCTGGATCAGAATTACAATTGATTGACTATAAAATGATAATTATACACTGGGAGCTTTGCATTGTGTAAACACCTTAAATTGATTCCCCTGCCCTGCCAATGGGGAAATTCTTTCCATCACGTGCTGACTCTATCTGAGATCGAAATGATTCTGCCTTTTACAAACTTCCCTACCATGTATGGATTTTCTTGTTTAAAGCAGGCAGTGAGTGTGCCTTCTCCTCCCTGCTGGGTTGGTGCTGGAGTGGCAGAGTCTCCCTGGAAACAGCTCGAGGAAATGGAGGTTTTCCAAGGGCTGGGGATGCAAAATCAGGTCTCTGGGAGGACTCATGGCTCCAGGGGTGGCAGATAGATAGAACAGAGCAGAATGGGGTGTGATAGTTCAATTGGAAGGGATCTGCAACAACCATCTGCAGTATTGCACATCCCTTTGGAGGCCATGGCCCATCCAGGGATGCCCTCCCCAGGAATTCCCTGGTTTTCCTCCAGCCTCCCATTTCCTGTGGACATAGGTCTACCCTGCATTGAATTAGCAATTTCCACTGCAGAAAGAGACTCTTCCAACATTTTGGGAAAGGCTTGTTTTACATTAATATTCTGGCTATAAAAAGACTCCCACAACCGTAGTGGTGAAGGGGGAAAGCCACTCTTCGTTCTCCTGACACATCTGTATTCCTAGTCTCTTGCAATCTGTTTTTTGACTTTAGCGTGAGTTCCCATTTCCCATATTTCAGGGAGGGCTCGCTCTGTGAAAGGCATCAAGAGGCATCCCCAGACAGCCAAACCATCTGGAAAACCCAGGAACCTGGAGAGAGCTGTCTTAAAGCAAACTTCCCTTCCCATCCTCCCGAGGGCTGTCGCTGGCCCTGCCAAAGGGAGCAGGCACGGTGCTGCTGGGCCACTCCCAGCCCCGCCATCCTGGCCGGGGGGAAGGAGAGGCTTTTCTCCTTCCTCTAATAGGATGTTAATGCACCACTGGAGGACCACGCAGCTAAATCAATCTTGCAGCAGCGTAATTTATTCAATGCATGAGTTCCACAGTCCTTACTGCCTGTTCAGTGGGTGCAGGTGAGGCAGGAGGGTGCTGTGGTGTGGGGGGACCCGGGCTGGCACTGGGACAGCAGAGTCAGGACTGGTGCAGAGTTAATGCACCAAACCCTCACTGTGACCCTGCTGCCAGGCAAATAAAAGCCAAGGCAGACTCCCTTTTCCTTGCCCTCTCCTGTTTGCTCAGACCCCCAGGCTGGTGCCCATCTGTCTCTGTCAGAGCTGGGGGGATGGAGGATGAGCCTTGGGGGGTACATGTTGGTGTTCCAAAGCCCCTGGCGTGCTCAGCAGACCGAGCATCCTACACGTGGGGCTGTAGGGGAGGGCACCAGCACATCCCACTGCCACAGGGAAGAGCAGCGGCTGTGGTCTAGAAACACAGCACCAGAGGGAGAGAAAATTAAGGAAGATAGAGAGGTAATTAAGTGTGTCTTATCTGCTGTCCTCAGGGGCTTGCCCTCGCCGAGGCTGTGCCATGGGCTGCCCCACAGGTGGCATCAAGGGGTTCCTGGAGGTTTGCTCAGCCTGGAAGGCAGGATCCCACAGTGAAGGACCTCCAGAGCTCTTTGAGATGAACTGGGTCTTTTTACAGCTGCTGCACGTGTGCTGAGGTGGTTTCTGTGTTTTCTGTCAGTGGGTAACCTCTGGGGATGCTTGGAAATAAAGCCAACCATCCCGGACATGGGAGGCTGCTGGGGCAGGCAGGGGCATTCCAGCACAGTGCTGGAACAGTGGCTCCTGGAAATGCTCAAACTGGCTTTCCCCTAAGAGCACCCCCTTATGCTTCTGAATTTTTGGAAATATTTTTCAGTTGTTCCCTTAAGTATTTATTGGATGTCTTCCTTTTGCTTTTTTTTTTTTTTTTTTTTTTTTTTTTTCAAAGCTTCTTCATCCAAATTCTTCGCTCTGTTATTCCCCTGAGGATCATGTTTGCATTTGGCAGGGAGGGAGCTGGCTTGGTTAAACATAGACCTTGGTGAAGTGAAGCCAGAGGGATTTCAGAGCTCTTTCTACATCTCTCTGCTGCTCAAGATCCTCTTCCTTTCTGTCTTACCCATGTAGGAGACTTGGTACACACAAATCCTGGCATCCTGCAGGCTGGCAGTGGCTCTGCTCCCGGAGTTTTCCTTGCAGGAGGGAGGGCAGGGCTGCAGGGCTGTGCTTTGGTATTTTCTGCCTTGCTGAGGGTGCAAACAGCCGTGCCCCACACATCTGCTCAGCTGGGGGGTCTGGGACAGGCAGATCGCTCCCATTTAGTGGTTTTGTAAGCTGGAGAAAGGATATTGCTTTTTAGCAAGGATGGGTTTGTCTGCATCGCTTTAGAGCCCCTTATTCCATCCCTGTCTCATCCTCTGCTTTCTCTGTGACTGCTGCAAAAGCTCCTTGAGCAGCTCTGGGGAGGGCAGGGAAGAAACAGCCCTCAGTTCCTTGGAGATGCTGAGAAGAGCAGCATGGGCAGCCTGGGGAGTAGGGGAGGAATGTGAACAATTTAGGATGAGCTGGCAGAGCCATGGTGGTGGCTGGTACTGCCAGGGCTCCCTCTGCCAGCTGGGATCCTCAGGGCCCTGTGGTGGCATAGCTCTGAGCAGGGCATGGGACGCCAAGGGGTTCATCCCCTCTCCCCTTCTCCAGGATTGCACGGGTGTTCCAGGGTGTGAATCTTTGTGAGACTCCAAAAAATCCCATATAATCCCTTGGCCCAGTCATGGAGCTGGGCTAACGAGGGAAGCTGTGCTTGTGCTTATTTAAATGTGTGGCCAGACTCTCTGGCAGCATCTCCCTTTCCCTTCTCTGCCTCTCCTCTGGGGTGGCACTAAGCCCCTCTAATCACACTGTACCCAGGCAATAATCAACATCTGTGTCACAAACTAAATTGTCTTTATCCCCACGACCACAGCTCTGCCTTCCCTTTGGTGGGCAGGCGTGGCTGGAGCAGCAGCTCCTGGCAGGGCTGATGGGCTGTTTCTCTTTGGGTTGTGGTGGGTGTCCCCAAGCCCAGGGACCTGGTTCTGCAGCAGCTCCTGTGCACCTCAGGGATGGGACCTGGGCACCCCAGTGCTGCATCAAGGGACCCATTCCATCCCTGAGCTGTGTTTAAATTCAACTTTAAGGCGAAGGCTTCAATGAAGGAACAGTTTTCCCAGAGAAGCTGTGGCTGCCCCATCCCTGCAAGTGTTCTGGCCTGGCATTTTTTCCCAAGTGGACGTGTTCTCAAAGAAGCATGATCACTGTAGTCAAAACAGAGTGATTTATGTACACAATCCTTTTATTGCTACGGGCAGTTTTAATATGTGGCCAGTCTGGTTTTCCTTTCACCTCCTTCAAATGACTCATCTTTGCTTGCATCTGGTGTCCCTATTGCAGGCTAATGATTCATAAGGACAGGAACACAGGGAGAGCAGAGGGAGAGGAGCAGGATTGGTGCTTCCATGGGGAGGCTCGTGGGTGAGTCACGGCAAACTGTGAGGCAGGATGCAGCACGCCAGAAACAGTGACAGGAAGGTGGAGGGAGGCTTAGCCTGTCCCAGCAGCCTTGGCATCCCCAGGGAGCTGGGCAGCTCCAGCCTTTGCTCCTTCCTGAGCTGGTTGTTCAATGGTGTAACAGTTGGAACACATCTCGTGTGGTAGCAAGGAGTGTTTTAATCACCTTTTGGGCAAGATCTTGGGTTTCCATCCCTGTGTGCTATCAGCTGCTTAGTTCCACTGTTGAGTGCTATCAGTGTGAGGTGCCTGTTGCTCCCATGGCTGCAGGAACCTCTTTGCCTCTCCAGGGTTTGGGCACAGCCGGGACTTTCAGGGAGCAATTTTGGTGACCTGGACATGCCAGCACTGCCCAGGTCCTGCCACAGGCCCTGTGCCACCACTGGGCAGAGGCTGTGTGGTTCTGGTGTGGGTGTTGTGAGGGTTTGCAGGGGCTGCTCGTGGATTGTTCACTGCCTGAGCTCTGCAGCAAATTAAGCACAAAACCAGATTTTTCTGTTCATTTATCCTGACAAAAACATCTGAGAAAAGTGACAGAGTGCAGGTGGGGATGTCCAGCAGCACAGAGCTGGAGGCACAGCACCAAGGATGTGGTGATGTGACATGACATGGTCAGCCCCAAATCATGGGCACCTGACACCCCAGTAAGGGAGAGCCTTTACCAGGAGGTGTTTCTGAACCTATTGCCCCAAACCACCTCATTCCCAGGCCAGGAGTGAAAGAACCAGGGCTGCTCCAGCACCTCTGGGAGGGGGGACAGGCCCACACCAGAGTGGGAAGAACAACTGCAGATCCCCAATTCCAGCTATCCGTCACAAACTGGCTTCTACAGGCAGATAACTCCCACCTTGCAGGAGTCAAACACGGGGAGCTGAGCGATGTCGTAAGCCTTTTGGGCTCGGGGTGGTTGTGGTGGGGATGAATTTGGCCCAGAGATTTGTGTTCAGCTGCATTGAGTTACTGGCCATCTGGCTCTGTGCGCTGCAATCCGCAGCTTCTCCAAGCCCATATGGGAGGCAATGTTTTTTTTCGCTGTGTATGTTATATTTCCCAGAACGTATGGCCCATACATTTAAAATATTTGAGCACTGCCTCCTGCACTAGCAGATAATCTGGAGCTGTGACACCAGAGATTTCTTTGGAGGAGAATTTGTTTCCTGGTGTTTTAGGCAGCTTTAGAACATGATCCTGGGAAGGGAGTGTTTGGCTTTGTGCCTAGTGCCCAAGCTGGGCAGCAGAGGGGCCAGCAGTGCGGGCACTGCCTATGCCCTGCTCTCCAATGCTCTAATAATAATTCTATTTTTTTTTCCTCCTTTGTTCATTTGTAAAGATCTGAGGACCTCAATCCCTGCCTGTTTGCAACCCACCTGCCTCTGGATTAAACAGGGAGGTAGCACCAGGCCTAGGAAAGGGTGTCTGAGCCCAGGGTCAGACAGATCCTTTCTTTCTCCATCCAAATAAGGCACAGCTTTTCTGCACTCTGCAGCCCCATATCCCTGTGCCTTGAAACCAAACTGTTCTCCCCAGGGACAGGCACTGCCAGGGCTCTGTGCCTGAGGCAGGGTCAGGGTGTTTTATCTGTCTGTTTTGCAGCTGATGTGGCAGAGCACTCTGAGCATCCTTCTCTGGAAGGCAATAGCTCCAGACAGGGCTCTGATAAAGACCAAGCATTTAAAAATATGTTCATTGCATAGTTTTGTACCCAAAATACATGGTGGTGCACTATGCAGCTTAAGTGTAAGTGAATGATATCACATTACTTTGAATATATGGACAACTTAGCTTATGAAATGCATAACTCATCCGATGTATGGAAAACCAATACCTCTTCCATATGGGCAACAAATCAGAGATTATTATCCCTGGGGAAAAAAATGGCCATGCTGTATTTGAGCATTTTGACTTGGAATAGACACAAGTTTTCATTCTTGCTTCATGACTAAATTTCCTAAGCTGAACAGTCAAATAAAATGATCTCATTCCCTCTCTGTGCCATGGCACAGCTTTGCTGAGAGCTGTTTGCTGGAGCAGGCTGGCTTCCAGCTGGAGAGGTCAGTGGGAGCCTTGCCATCAGCCCCTGGGTTGTGTTTGGTCAAGGGCAAAGCGTTGCTGGTGGCTCAGTGCTGGCTTTGTGGCTCTGACACGTCTGACCACACTGGTGAGCCAGTTCTGAGAGCTGTGGGTTTGGTGCTGGTGATGGGGAGCAGGTGCCAGGGGAGAGCTGAACTCCCACAAAACTGCTGAGCCCTTCCCTGAGCAGTGGGTGATACTGCAGGGTGCCAGGCCATGCCCCACTCAGCACTCCCAGTGTGGGCATCCAAGGGCTGCACCCGCTCGGACACCGTCCCTCCACCTGGTACCGGTGTGTAAATATGTCAAGCTCAGGAGATGATCTTGTTATGGGAAGATTATGCTAATGAAATGTTTCCTGAGATCAAACTCATTTTGTGTTCAAAAGCATTAAAATAAATGGCTTCTAATTGAATCTTATAAACGGTCCCCTCCTGATAATGAGCCGCTATTAATTATAATTGAAGGAAGGCAGAAAGAACATAAACACAGCGGCAGCGTGGGGGGAGGTGATGGCACACTGGGGGCAGCTCTGGGCTGCCCGTCTGGGAAGGGGTCCTGACCTTGCCCTCCATCCCTCCCACACTGCTGGGACCGTGGTCCCCGGGGTGATACACAGGGACTTGGCCAGGGACATCTCCAGCTGCCTGGGGCCATCCCAGGGAAACCTCCTTGGGTCTTTGAAGAAGAGGGAGCACAAATGTGTGCACTGAGCTGTGTGCGCCATCCTGCAGCCTTTAAAATTTCAGTCCTTTATTACAACTATTATTGTTATTATCCTTTTTTCCTTTCCAAAGGCCCAGGTCCCTGCCAGGCACAGCATGTGCTGTCCAGCCAGGGTGACCTCATCTGCTTCGAAGCACAAAATGGGCATCTGAGCTCAACCAAAGAAAATTTACAGGAATTCATCTGTCGACAGGGACATTTCCATTTAATAAGTGCTCAGTTTGAGATCACATTACCCCTTCAATTATTAATACGCTGAAATTGTACTACTTCTCCGTTCAGGGCTAAAAAAAGAAGCAAACGTCTTTTGCTTTCCCTCCACCTGAGCTGTCAGCTGAAACTCAGCACGAACGTGGCAGGCACCCCTGAGGGGTGCTAGGGGTGACAGCAGGTTTTGGGTGCCCTGAGTACGGGCTGAGCAGAAAAACCCACCGAGGCTGCTCAGCCCTTGTCTGCTTCTTGCATCGGGTGCATGTGAGTGCGGGCTGGGGAGTGTGGAAACAGGCCCTGGGGCATCCTTGACACCTTCCTCCTTGTTTTTCCCACTTTGTTGTCTCTATTTAAAGCACTGCTCCCTCTGGCATGCCTCTTCCCACACGCTTGTCCAGCACGGAGATGGTGGGTGGGCGGCACAATCCAGGCTGGGATTCGCAGTGCCCGCCAGGCTAATGCCCCTGCGCATCGCTCCAGAGTCACTAATGGCCTTTGCTTTTATGTCTCATCTGCTTGAAGGGATTAAAAGGGAATAATTAAATAGCCTAGCAATACAGACACCGATAGAATTGCACTGGTAATGACGGGACAAAGTACCACCAGGAGAAGACAAAGCTGTGCTGGGCTGTGCACAGCGAGGGAGGGCTCCGCAGTGTTCTGTGCGTTGGCAGAAATCATTAAGCCAGGGCAGGCTGTGCCCGAGGAGCTGCGCGTCCCCCGGGCACGCCTGGTGTCCGTGCATTTGGCTGCTGAGAAATCAATGAGAGCGACTCAGATTTCCCAGCCGGAGCAAGCCGGCTCTTAGACAGCACTAATGCTGTACTTAAAAATGTGCTCATCTGTTGCGGTCAAAGGGAAAGAGAGGAAAATTCCCTGGGAAGGGGGGATCGCTGTCCCCCCCCGCCTTGCTGTTGCTGGTAGCATCGGGTCCCGGGGGTCCTGCACCTCAGATATGGAGGGAGAGGGGGGTCCCGCAGGCTCTGCAGACCCCAAACCCCCCTTGCAGCAGCAAGGGCTGCAGCCAAAGCCCCCCTCTCCAGGGTGGGGAGGGAGTAAATCCATCACGGGCGATGCTCGCCCCGGTTATAACGTGGGATGAGGAGGGGCTGGGGAGCTCCCGGGGGAACACGGAGTGGCGGATGCGATTTCAGAGGTCGGCTCGCTGTTGTTGTGGGTTCAATTTTGCTCTTTCCCAGCACTGATCCAAACTCACTATGAACTTCTCTTCGAAGTCTGCATAATATAAAACGAACTCTGTGAACCCAGCGGTACTTTCAGGGTACTTTCCCGTTCGACACAACAGCCCCTGTTTGTTTTCCCGGCAGTGGGAGGGACAAGTGCTTCGTCATTGTGCTCTGGTTTGGGGTGAAACCCGGCTTTCAGGGATGGGGGAAGCTGCTGAGGCAACTCACGCATTTGTCTCTGGTGTTAGTAGGGATTTCCCTGCTGTTTTACAGCTGGGAAAGCCAGCACTAATGTGCTAATTAGATTTAACACCCGAGCTAGAAACGTGGCAAATTAGGCAAAACATCACAGTGTTAACCCCACAATAGGACTGGGTTTCTGCATCCTTCCCTGGAGTGACCCAGGAGGCAGGAACACGGCGTGGATCACCAGCTCAGCTTGCCACCGGGTAAACCCCAAGGTTCTGTGGTGCCCATTAAGCCTATTGCTCCGCTTTTGACACCTCCTAATGCAAATCCCTCCATCAGGATGAAGCTCCCCATCCTGAATCCCTTTCCATTTCTCTCGGTGAGGGAACCCGCGTGGGTACCAAGGTGGGGAGAGGAGGGCAGGAGCCGGTGCTTGTCACAGGGATACCCGTCACTGATATTCCATGGGAAAAATCACAGCTGAGATTCCTACCCAGCTCCCGGGTGGAAAGCATGGAGACCGCACCCCAGCAGCACAAACAGGAGACATGGGAGGGTTTTTTAAGCAGCACATAAAATCCTGCCGTGCACTGAATCAGCTGCTTGTTTCAACAAGATGTGGCAGGGACGGTAATTGTATGTTGAGTGCTCTCCGGTTGATTAAGAACATATTTATTGAAGTTTATCTACTGTAATATGTATAAGTCTCTTATTAGATAATTGCTAAACCTCAAACACCTGTTTAACAGATCATATATATGCCCCATTACATAGTTGTTAAACCACACTGGTTTTAATTCATCAAATGCGAATGTGAAATCCATTCTAAATTAAATTCATTTTGAGGCACTTTAAAGGAGACATTCCCTGCTTCCCTTCTACAAAGGGGATAAGAGCACCATATTTCCTGACAGCAATGATGTTTCAGGACAGCTCTGTTCTCCAAGTGTCCTTTTTTTTTCTCTTTGGCAAACAACTCAATGGAGATGTGCTAAAAAAGCACTCGAGTCTTTTCAGTAAAAAAATGGAATTAAAAAAGATTGACGTTAAACCCAGGATGCCAGCTGCTGCTGCCTGCAGATGTCTGGGGTAGGGAAGGGGAAAGGTGGTGAGGCTGTGGGTAGGCTGGGTGATGAGGGTGAGGGCTAAGCCCAACACTAAATTGAGGTGTTTTGCTTGACTCTGCGACTTGCACCAAATCAGCAAATTCCCATTTCAGCCTCGAAGTGCTGCTGATTCACATCCCTCTGAGGGCACCAGTGCAGGGCAGCCCAGTGCTGCTGCCAGAGCCCCCTGCCCATCCCACCCAGAGGCTTAGCCCAGAGCTTTTATTTGGTGGGTTGAGAGCCTATAATTGCTCTGTGCAGCCCTGCTCTCCTCGAAGCTGGGCAGGGCAGCACTCCCACGTGCCCCATCAGACAGGGTGAATCCCTCTCCCCCGGGCCCCATGGTGCTGTGTGCAATGAGAGGTCTTTGCTCAGGCAGAGATGATCCCTTGTTTTCTTCTCTCTTTATTTAATTGTCCCGTGGGGGAATCGCTGAGTGCCCTTCATTTTGTGATGCAGAACTGGTGTTGACACGCTGCTTTATTAGATGAGTAAGGGTAAAGCCTTGGAGACGCTATTTAAATAAGGGAGAATTCTCACTGCCGGGATAGGAATGAACAAATACACACTGGGCTCTGGTAACCCGTTTATTTCCATCCCAGTCCTGTGAGAAACTTTACCAATGTGGTTATTTGTGTATCTCTGCAGCAAACTGGGCTGAGAAGCTGCAAAGCCTCCATCCTGCTGTGGGCACATCCCTGCAGGGATGCATCCCTCCATAGACACGTGGCATCCATCTTTGGGGCATTTTATAGCAAGACTTTGAGTGATATTTATTATGAACATCAGGCTGCAGCTTCTTGACCTGGGTGGGTGGTGCTTCACCTGCTCTTCCTTTTTTTGGAGCAGGCAGTTCCCCATGTGGTTCTCAAGGGCAGGGGCCGCTGTGTTGGTTCAGGGGCTGGAGCAGAGGTGGGTGTGGGTGCAGGAGGAGGCTGGGAATCCCCAGCCCAATGTCACCATTGCTGCCTTTCTGGTCACAGCTCATTCCTGGGGTTTCTGCCCTCAATCCTTCCTCTCCTGCCAGCTCCATGGGCAGCGAGAGGCCAGACTGGTACCCAGCTCTGCTGCAGCCCCTGTTCACTCATCCAAGGCTTTGGATGCTTTATCAAGTGTTTCAGCTCCAAAGCCAACATAAATCACACTGTTGGCAGGCTCTGCCTTTCTGTCTCTGCTGTTATTTTCTGTTCATGATAAAACAATGTGGAAAGGAAGCACGCAGGCCAAGGGGAGGGGGAGCAGAAACAAGATCCCTTATCTAATGCATGCCTGAGCTGCTCAAATGTTTCTGTATCAGCAATTATTTTGCCTGGCTTTGGGTTTTCACAAAGCTCTTGAGTCTTGCAAACGCAGTCTGAGATCACATTGGCAAAGCACAGACCCAAATTCTTCCCTTCTGTCTGACTCTCTCAGTAGCCTTTAGATGAGACCCGTGAAACATCTCACGTGCACAAAAACACTGAGGAAATGAGCTGGGATCTGGGGAGATGCTGAGCATCTCCAGCTCTGCCCCAGAGCTCCTAGCACTGGCTGGAGTCATTAAAACCTGGGTAGGATCAGGAACCTTGAGATTCCTGACTGCTGGGAGTGGAGTATATCCCACTCAAACAACTGGAAAAGCACAGTGTATTAGGGCATTGCACCGTGTGGAGGCTTGCAAGGTGAATAACCATTATAGGGATGGTTTCTGTACACAACCCATGGCTGATGGCCCAGTTCAGAGCAGGAGCTTATAAATTTCTTGCTAAGTAGAAAATGCTTCACCATTAACAGGAAAGGAATAGTATCTCTTAATCTATGTCTGAAAACACCTTTAAAGTTGTAGGTATTTGCTACAGTCCAGCTAAAGCAATATCCAGTGCTCAGAAAAGCAATATCCCCAAGCTCTGCTTTAGCTCTTGTGTTGATTTTGATATTTTTAATATTGCATCCAGACAACAGAGCCTGTCAACCACCATGCGAAGTGTTCATTTAACTAAGCCAATTTAAAATGTGTAGCAATTATGAAGAGATGGGCTCAGATGAGTCAATTTGTCTCAAGTGTTTTCTAGCTGAACTTAATAATATTGGAGATGTGAGAGAAATTGGAAAAAAATTCACCCTCTGTGTTCAATTCTTTTGAGAAGTCGAAATACCTAATTCACTCTGGCAAATGATAAATGTTCCTCCCCTCTTCTAATTACATCTTGCCTTAGTCACAGCGGTCTCTAGTAAATCTCTTTTTGAGACTATACACATCACATATCGTCCTTGGTGAAAAAAAAAAGGAAGAAAGGAAAAGTTCTTGATTAGATTTTTTTTTTTTTTTTTTTTTTTTTAAAGAGCAATTCATTGTGCTCACAGGATCTGGAATTGACTTTTCATGTTGCTACCCCCCTTCACTGGCACTACTCTTTCATGTGTCATGTCCTAAAAAAACCCTGAAGTTAGACTAAAAAAGAGGAGTGGTGGCATGTGGAAGCTGTTGGGTGGGTGTCCCTGTGGGGAGCTTTATAAGCACAGATGGGAGGGACAGCATGTGCACACACATTGATTTTTGTGTTGATGGTGGTTTAATTGCTGGGACAAATAAGCATTTCCACATCTAGAAAATGCCCTTTGTTCACAAGCAGTGCCTTGGTTCAGTGTGGGTGCAGTTGTCCTCCCTGATTTGAAATAGCTCCTGGTTCAAGACACATTAAATTTCAAGAGAATTTTCCCAATTAACAGGAAATTAAAATTATTCAGCCAATAAATATTCTAGTGTAAGAGCCATTTTTGGCTCCCTGGTTGTGCTGCCAGGCAGGAACCTGAAGCCCTGATGGCCAAGCCCTGCCTGTGCAGTCCCATCACCTGCACATCTGCCCACAAAACTCTCCCATTTGCATTGATTTAAGATTACTTTGGGCTAAAATGCCCTTTATCGATGTCATTTATCTTCCTAATCTCTTGCTTGCCCGAAGATAGTCTTCATTATCCTGTGGTTGCAAAATTTTCCAGCTAGCATGCTGTTTCTAAAACGTTTGAGTGGTTTCATTGCCTTGAGTGAGTGGGAGGTGGGTTTGCCACAAGGGCAGCCCCACACAGAGATGAACCGGCAGGGAAAACAGAGATGGATTTATTTGATTTTCCCATCAAAAGCTGGACCCGAGGCTCACTGGTGGGCTTTGACACCAGCTGTGGGCTGAGGAGCACCCAAAGAGAGTCTGGGGAGGAGGGGTGGGATCCCCTCCATGGGGCTTCCAGCCACATGCTTTTGGTCTGATCTTTTTTCTGAACGTGGCTGTGAACATGAGCAATATTTCCTCACGAGGATGTTGCCTGGAATGGCAGAAATGAACTGGGAGCTGGGTTTACAGCTGGATTTAACAGCAGATTGCTGGGGAAGGGCTCCAATGGATGCCTGTAAAGCTGGTGCTGAGGGCAGAGGGGAGGCAGGGAGAGGAATGCCCAGCCACAGGCAGGTCTGTCAGGTGTCAAAGTGGGGTTTTCTGGACTGGAAAGTGTCTCCAGCACTCCGTGTGTTCCCTGCCCTCACTGCAGGCTCTGAGCTCCAGGGGCACTTCTGTTTGTAGTGGCAGTTTGGGCACACCAGAGGGGCTGACAGCACTGAGATGGCTCTTTTTGCTTTTGGAGTAGTCTGGTGAAATAGAAAATAGGGACATAATGAGTCCAAAGACTTGTCTTGGTGGGAGGGTGTGAACAGCTTTAAACCTCCTAACAGGGTCTGGGGAGGAGATGCTGATTGATGCTCAGTTTCTGAACTGCTGCCCATCGTCTTCCAACTCTCTTCCTTCTGTCCCTGGAACTGGGAACAACCAGCATTCCTCCAGCAAGGAGAAAAGAGGGATAACAGCCCAGTGGAGGCTTGGCATGCCTGTCCCCGTGCCGTGCAGGGTGAGCCACAGTCACATGTGAAAGGGGCCCTGTGTTTCCCAGCCCACTCCAACACAGCCAGCTCCGATCTGCAGGCGGAGACAGAAAAGAGGTTTGGAAATCTGCTTAGAAGTCTGGCTCATTAATACTCTGCCCAAAGCTTTTATCAAATAATTAGCTTTTGTGTTGCACTTCCCAGTTAGCAATAAATAAATAAATAGAGATGCAGATGAAGTGAGCATTACACTTAAGCCTGCTTTTAGAAACGGCTCCTCTGACCCCGCCTGAGGCCACTTCCCTGGGGCCCTGGACTCAGCCACTGGCCCCTTGGCACAAGACTGATAAGAGGCACAGGGATCTGAGTGACTCTTTCTGGATTTGGCAGACCTAAGAGAGCCCTGCCTGCCTTGATGTGAAGTTTTGGTCCAGATGATGCTGGGCTGTGCTGTCACTGTGGACAGGAGGGGTGTACAGCGTGGTGGTGGCACTGGCTGCATCCTTCTTGCAACCCTGATGGTGGATTGAGTTTGATCCCCACAGTGACTGGGGAAATTGCAGACCATGGGGCAGCTCTGCTTGATGGGAGAGATGGGAACATCCCAGCTGCTGGGTGATGCTCAGCCTGAGCTCAAACAGGGCTGGTCACAGCTCCTCATCCTCCCCACCCTCAGGACATCCCTTCTCCCTCTGCCCCTCACCACCACCCCGCAGTGGATTGAGCTGGGACTGTGAATGTGCCAAAGCTGCAGTTGCTATTTGGACTGTTTGTCTTGTTTGGGCTAATTATGCCAACAAAGTCATTATAATTTTATGCTCTTTGGATTAACGTTTTTGCCCAGGGCCCCATAATTAGTCTATGGTTTGTAGCTTAATGATTCTGAGCACAGCCAAGGCAAAGTTTCTAACTGTAAATCAGGGGACTCGGGCTGTGGGACTGACAGGGCAGCGCATCTTCCCGAGAAACGAGCGTTTGGCTCCCTGTTTACAAGCTGAGCATTCGGCTGCTCAGCACCCGTGAGCTCACACTCCATCCTAATGCAACCAGGATGCTGCTGAGGAATTGCAACGAGCCCCAACCCTGTTCTAAGCCTCTCTCTGGGTGTCTCTTGCTTTGTGGGGATCCCACGGGGTGTTACACTAGGGGGGTCCTCAGCTCTTCCCCTCGGTACTGCTGCACAGCCCTTCTTAGAGGGGCACAGAGCATCCTCAGCTGCCCAGGGAAACGGGTTCTATTGCATCCCTGGAAGTCTGCCCAGCTCTCTCTGAGGAGCAGGCAATGTGGATAATGATAATCTCTCCTTTAGCTCCAGCTATTAGTTGCTTTAAGCATCTTTTCTTTCTTGTTATGCAGTGGCCAGGGATGTTCATGCTAAAGTGGAGTGATTTGGCATGCAGGGCTGGAATTGGAGGTGATGGAGTCCAGGTTTGGGAGGACTTGGGGCATCTCCAGCCTTACCATGGGGTTCACTGATATTTTAAAGAATATTGATATTCTTGATGTTTTAAATAAACCCATCATCCAAGGCACCGAGCTCCTGAAAACCTGTATGTCCACCTTCTCAGGTCTTCTTTCAGGGGGGTGTCGATGGAGCCAGAGGCCCCAACTCATCCCTGGCATCTGCTGTCATCCTCCTGCTTTTTATTTATTGCTCCTTGGGCTGGGGATGAGCTCAGAGCCACACGAGCTGCTGAGTGGGCAGGCTCCAGTCGGCTTGACTTGACAGATTGTTTGGGTCGAATCAGAAGCTCCCGGGAGAGTTTTGCAATTTCTTTTCCAGTGGAAAATGTCATTAATTCATTGACAAATTGTTAACAGAATCAGGGTCTCTGGTTTTAACTGGAGGATATTCTCCTGATAAATGTCATGGCTTTCCTTGAGCACAAGTCCAGGGAAGGGTAAAGAGCCAAAGCCCATCGCTTGCAGCGCTGTCGTCTCATCACTCATGTTCAGTTTCCACAGAGAAATTTTTCTTTGGAGCCCAAGGCAGGCTGGGAGCAGTGCACGGGGCCCTGCAGGGACTCTGACCTGGGAAATATCACTGCCCTGGGGCAGTCTGGGCCAGTGAAGATGCTCCTGGACCCCCCCACACTCCCTGTGCTCACAGTCATGTTCACAGAGGTGTAAAAAGCACTTTGCACCTAAAGCCCCTCCACCCTGTGTGGCAGTGCAGCTGCTGTGGAGGACCAGCCATCCCAGAGGAGCCAGTGCCACAGGCCTGGGATGCCAGGGGGATGCCAGGGGGTGGGGGCACTGCTGTTCCCTGGGACAGATGAGCTGCTCTAAGCGGAGGGTGAGCGTGAAGGCTTTAGCAGGAGAATAAATCGCAGTGAGGTGCGTGTGAAGAGCAGCTATTGGATTTTGTGCCGGGGTGATTAAATTTTCATGCCGTTTTTGCAAGGCTGTCTTAAAAAACAAAGCATTCCATAACCCCGGGAAGGGATGCAGGGAGGGGAGAGGTGTCTCACTTCACTGCCAAGTCTTAACCTCAGGGTTTTCCCTTTCATCTGCCTGGGAAGATGGGTTTCCCAATGCCTGGAGCTGGGCTGGGCTTAACTTGTGCTGCTGTCACCTCAGCTCTGCCAGGACCCAGTGCTGGGGCACCAGCACAGTGGTTTGGAAGTGGGATGGAGAATGAGCTCACCAGTGGTGAGCAGCCAGCCTGTGTGAGTGGTGGGGAAGCATTTTACACCATCAAACAAGCCGTGCCTTTTAATTTTTATTTTTCCTCCAGCCTGGGAGCTGGCAGGGCGCCGGCAAGGGAGAGACTCCCAACTGCTGACCCTCGCAGTGCCCTGCATGGGTGACCCCGAAAGGCAGCGCGAGTTCTCCCTCGCTGTGACCCACAGACACTGGAGCGCTTTTCCCCTCTGCGTTTCGCCGAGGGTTCGCACTGTGCTGAGCTCTGCTGTCTCCCGTTTCAGCGGTGGCTGCATTTCAGCAAGCTAATGAAGTGCTGATTTTCCTTAATTGGCCTCTCGAATTTGCTGATCACTCGTAAAGATCTCAGGTTAAAGAGAAAGCCGGTGCCTGTTATTATTGGTGCTGTGTTCCGTGGCCAGGGCAGGCAGGAAGGTTTCGGTGCATGAGCTGCGTTTTCTGAGCTCACCTGTGATTTACTGTCTCTGGGTGCTCCCCAGGACAGTGCAGAGCCCTTCAGCTGGTGAGACAAACATGCAGGGTCAGGCTGATTTGTGGAGGTGCCTTGGTTGTTAAGAGGGTTTCCTATGGTGCAGCCTCCTTCTGCACAGAGCCGGGCATCTCAGATCCCAAGGCCTGATGGATAAACCCATGGGCATCTCAGATCCCAAGGCCTGATGGATAAACCCATGGGAGCAGCCAGGAGGTGCAAACCCAGCCCGGGGACATCGGGCTGGTGCTGGGCAGCTGGGTGGGGAAGCTGTGGCCATCCACATGTGAGCTGGAGCAGAGTCGTCAGGGCATGGATGCATGGGGAGGCTCGGAAGGGATGGATCACACTTGGAAATAGCCCAGACACTAACACTGCTTGGCAGCAGTGAGCTCCCTCTGCTCGCATTTGCCTTCCTGGTGCATCCAGAGAGGTGTCCTGAGGCAGAGCCCCAGGGGAGAATGGCGCGTTAGAGGGTGACATTGGGTGTTTGAGGGTGACATTGGGTGTTTGAGGGTGACATTGGGTGTTTGAGGGTGACATTGGGTGTTTGAGGGTGACATTGGGTGTTAGAGGGTGACATTGGGCACAGGGGCCTGGTGAGCTCCTGGCTGGGAGAGTTGTATGAAGAGTCACTTCCAGTTAATGAGAGGCCACGGGCCAAGGGCTCTGTGACGCATTCCCTGCCACGAGGCTCCGGCCACGGGATGTGCTCCGCACTGGCACCGTGTCTGGGGACATGTGTTGCCACCAGCCTGCCCAGCAGCAGGAGAAAGGCTTCTAGAGCCTTCCCCAAGCTGAGAGCTCTGGGAGGCTGTGGGGGCATCAGCCCTTCCCCACCGAGCCGAGTACTGTGAAGGGCACTCAGTGTTGCGGGGACAGTGGCAAAGGCACCACAGGCTCCCAGTTTCACAGCGGTGTGAGAGGGAGGAAACGGGGGCTCCTGTGGGAGGGGTGACCCTGCCCTCCCTAACTGCTGTCCCTGGCCTGTCACCTTGTCCCAAGCTGTGTCAGCATAGCTCCTGCTTGTCCCCAGGGCACACAAGATGTCCGTGTGTCACTACCACAGGAATTATTTCTCAGGAGGGGTGAGGTTGGATCCGTAGCCAACGTCTTGGCACTGGCTTTGAAAGAGATCTCTCTGCCTGGTAGTGCAGGGTTGGGTGGGGGAAAACACTCAGCTTAACCAGCACGGAGTGGGGAACGTGTCCCTCCCCCAGCTCATTTGGGTAACAGCATCTTTGGGGAAAGGCAGTGGTCAGGAGCACGGCCTTCCAGTGGTGAGCTCCATGAAAAAATGTGTTTGTGCCACCACCACGGGGAGGCCCAACTGGCCGAGGAAAGAAATCCAAGTCCCTAATTTCATTCACAGTAACTGCCCATCCTGGGAAGTGGGTTTCAGGCGGAATCTGGTGCTTGTGTGAGCGTGGAGGAGCCCTGTGGGTAGCCAGGCAGCTGGAGCCCAGCCTGAGGCACAGCTGCGGGGAGTTAAGTTACTCGGCTTCCAAAATTACATTTTTCTGTGGTTCCCTCATTTGAATGAGGAATAATGTCGATATTGTGAGCAGAGCTTGTCTGGGAGCTCTTGGAAAACCAAAGCTATGGTGGGTGCACTTGTTCTGCTGATGGCACTTTGCTGGGAGGCAGGGGCATGGTGGGCACAGCAGGCAGGAGGGCATCCCAGCTGCATGCCAGGCTCTGGGTGGAGGCAGGAATTCAGCTGGGCACTTTGCAGGGAATGGAGTCTGGGATTAGAAAGCTGGGTGCCAGCTTTAAACACAGGGCCAAAACCAGAGCAAAGCTCCAGAATGTCCCCTGGGGGTGTCTGAGATGTTTGGGTAAGAAAAGAAGCATGGAAATGTGCAATGCCAGGGATAGTGCAACTGCAGAGGTGACCTAAGCTGCAGTGGAAAACAGCCTTCACACACATCAAGGGAGGGAACCAAGCCATGATGTGACAGGGGAACCTCTGTGCATGTATTGTCACCATGCATGAAGAGGAGCTGCTTTCACAGGGCCCGGGAGGGCATCGGCGGCAGCAGGGATGTTGGATCAGAACGAAATTATTTTGAAGGTGGATTTATACAGCTTAATCCCCAAACTCCTGTGCTGTGCATGCAGTAGCCCAGCTTTACATCTGTCAGGCTGCCAGCCCCTGCGGGGCCATCTGGGACAGGTTCCTCTGCACAAACCAGCCAGGCTGTGCTGACGGAGGCAGAACCCCGTTAACAGGACGTTCAGCATTTCTGTCATTCCAGAGATGCCTGCAAGGTTTCAGCCAGACCAGAGGCAGCCACGCCAGGGAAACCAGCACACAAATACTTCTCGTTCCAGGCCATACCCCAGGCTTATTTTAACCACTCCCCACCCATTTTTATCTTCTCACCGGTGCAGAGTCCACGGGAGCGTCCTGTGGTGCACTCAGTGGCACTGAGCTGGGGGGATGTCCCCATCCTGCCACTGCTGGCAATCTTCATGGGTGGTTTCCACTTTCAAGGATTGCTTCTGCCTTTTGAATGAAGAAGAAACCCACATGTGGACATGAGTGGATGCCTTCCCCATCACTTTGGGAGTGCCTGGTGGCTGCAGGAACCAGAGACTTGTCTGCACCCCATCACTGGATTCACAGCTCAGGGTGTTGGGGAAAAACTCTCCACCCAGCACTGGTCATCATCTGGAGCTGGACATGGGGTGAAGGCTGAGATTCCAAACACAGCAATCCCTTCTGCCACCTCCTGCATTCCCAAGCACTTCTTGTTTCACAGTCTGTCCCTGTCCTGCCTGGCTGCTCTCCTGGGTGTACCATGTGTGTCTAGATCCCACTGAGTGTGTTCCCCAAATATCTGTGATTTACCCTGTACCGTAGCAAATATAGGCCCTTGGTGATAAGGGATCACAAGATCATGGATGAATTTGAGCTCAGTTTTACCGGCACAAACCTTCTGGCTGTGCCCAGACTGGCATTAAGAGGGCAAGGTGTGGGCACTGAGGCTGGATGTAGATGCTCCAGAGGACCATGGCTTTTTGAAACCAAACACAGCAACATAAATGTCCACCACAAGCACAGAGCTGTGAGGCAAGGAGGAGGCTCTGGTCCCTATGCAGAGCGAGTGCTACCACTTCAAAATTAAATGCAGTTGCCATAGAAATATTAATTGGGAACAAAATCTGAAGATGACACTTAAGCAGAAGATGGAGCGTTACGGAGAGATGAGGACAGTGATGAAAATAGAACAGTTAAAAGGAGAATTCTTCAAAGGAAGTATCATGTAGGTGAATATTTAATGCACAATCAGCAGGCCACCACGTCAGTGGTGCTCTTAATGTTGTAGGGCAAAGGATGGGAAGTGCATGCTGGAGGACAGAGCACCCTCCTCACCAGCAAAGGTCACTGGGCACTGGAGGGGGAGTCTGAGGATGGATCCTGCAGTGGCAGCAGGATTCTACTCTTGATTGCAGCAGGACTGGGATTCAGGGCACGGCTCTGCTGACAGCCCCAGCCTCTGTGCTGCTCGTCGTGCTCACTGGCTGCCTTGCAATCAACCCACGAGCCCAAAGTCAGATGAGCCACAGGATGGACACCTCCTCGCAGTCTGGATTCTCTGCCCCTGGGCAGACACTGGCAGGAGGTTCCCAGGCAGCACATGGCTGGGTCTGAGCCTCCTCCTCCTGGAAACATTTGCATGGAGAGCAGGGAAGAGCTCCCAGCCCTGCCAGACAATGCAGGGGAACCGGCTCTTTCAAAAGAGCTCCCAAACCGCTGCTTGGCCTGGGTTGTTTGGGAATGTGGCAGAAACACCTATAAGCAGAGAGGTGCTTTGAGGTGAAGCAGAGCTGATGCAAGGCAGAGTGATGACAAAGTGCCCCACTGAGCAGAAGTCCTGCTTGGGACCCTTCTACAAAGAGTACCCAGAGCTCTCCAGGGAAGGATGATTGCTGGGCCACCTCTTCTTGCAGCAGTCGTGTGTCACTGGTGGGAGAGAAGGACATTGCTACAGAAAAATGCTGATTGATTTTTTTTTTTGGGGCATTAAAAAACCCCAGGTAGATGATGGTAACAACCAGCCCTTCTTTTAGGCAGCCCAGTGAGAGGGGAGTAGCTCCATTCTGCCACCCCACTGCATGCTCACTCTGCCAATTCCAACCCAACAAACACCAGCTCCTGTTTTTCCCAGAGAAGCTCTTCCAGGCTGTTATCAGTCTCACATCCCTTTTTTCCCTCTGCTTTGTCTCCTGGGAGCTGTGGTGTGGGATCTGCATTCAGGTAGGGATGGAGATGAGGATAGAAATGGAGCATCTCACACAGGTGTTGGTGGTGACCACATGCAACTGGGAAAAGCCCAGCCACTGTCACAGCACCCTGCTGAGGTGGCAGGGCAGGGACACAGTGAGAGGTTGAGAGCTGTCCTGCCCTCGCCTCTCCCTGGTGGCAGGCAGCCCAGAGGGGATGGGGGGACTGCGACCTGGCAGGGTGCATCCATCTCTGCTGATCTCTCCACTTAGAAGGAGGAGGATTATGATGAAGTCGTACTTTTCCCATGAACCACCTCCCACTGTGTTATGCTCTGAAGTTAATTGCAAATGAGGAGATGGAAATAGCTTATTTTGACTTTCCTTAAACAGTACTTCATTGAATTTTTTTCCTTGGTTTTTTTTTTCTGTCTCGAGAGGCAGTCCTGTGTCTATTGGAAAATAGCAATTATTTCTGTAATTCCCTAGAATTAGTGGAATTAGTTGAATGGGTAATATTTGAAGTGAAATGATGATTGGAAATACACTTGATGTGGAAGCACCATGAGCATCGTGGTGAAGCTTTGGGGGCTCCTCCTCCATCCCAGGGCATAACAAAGCTCAATGCAGGTTTCTTGGAGAATAGTCAAAGATGTCTCAGTCATGGCCACAAAGATGCTGAAACTCCTCTCCTGTGAGGACAGCCTGGGAGACTAGGTGTTGTTCAGCCTGGAGAGGACTTTGTGGCAAACTGAGAGTCTCTTCCAGTGCCTAAAGAGGCTCCAAGGGAGCTGGAGAAGGATTTTGGGCAAGGACTTGGAGTGACAGGACCCAAGGAATGGCTTCAAACTGAGAGAGAGCAGGGTAGGATTAGATATTAGAAAGAAATTCTTTACTCAGAGGGTGGACAGGCCCTGGCACAGGGTGCCCAGAGCAGCTGTGGCTGCCCCATCCCTGGCAGTGTCCAAAGCCAGGTTGGACATTGGGGCTGGGAGCAGCCTGGGACAGTGGGAGGTGTCCCTGCCATGGCAGGGGTGGCACTGGATGAGCTTTAAGGTCCCCTCCAGCCCAACCAGTTCAGTGGCTCAGTGATTCCCTTCTCTGGTGGTGCAGCCAGGTGTGCTTGTCTTGAGATGGAGGGGAGCTGCTCCATTGTCTTCATCAACCACTGCTGGGCTGTGGATGTGCCTGTGGGTGAATTCAGCAGCTTTGCAGCTCTGGCTGAGGCTACAATACTGCAGCTGGGGATGGCCCATCCTCCTGAAAAACAACCTCAGTCACTTTTCTTAAATGGAATGATGTTGGCATGGTCCAACTTGGGCACCTCCTGCAGGTCTTGGGATACCTGGTTTTGTCAAATATTTGGGGTTCGTGATACTTTATTAGAAAAAAATTAAAAATTATCCTGTGGTATTTTTAATAACCTGCTGGTTTAACTCAATTATGAGAGCATAATTAACTTGCTGAGATGAAGCAGAAGATAAACCTTTGATTTTTTTTTTTTCTCTTGAAGGATGCTGCAGATAGATTTTGAACTTTGTATTCAATTACTTAAAGGAGAAAAAAATTAACAGGTTTCTGATGAGAAAAGCATACTACCTCCTTCATAAAGAGAGATTTATTAAGGATAGAGAACGAGTGTACCTCAGGGCTCAATCATCTACTGTTTTTTTTTTTTCAAGGGGTGATTCAATTACTTTAAGATGTGTTGCCTAAAAGAACAAACCGGGCTCTGTTACTTGGCAAATTAATCAAGTTCCTTTAGTGGTTTCTCTGGGTTAATAATTTCATTTAGGCGGCCTTCTGTTTCGTGGTTTCATCCCTACCAAGAAAACTCTCAAACGAGAGGGAGGGGGGAAAAAAGTGCTACTTGCTTTCTGTACAAGGCAGCAAACGCCACTGTGACAGGAGAAGTTTTCCCAAAATCAGCTCTCTCAGAGGTGCCTGTGAAAGCAGCAACTGGTTGGAAGATATTTAAAAAAAAAAAAAGTGTTAAGGCTAATATTTTCACTGTGCAAAAAGGCCATTTGGATTTGTTGTCATCTGTGAAGGGCTGTGGATTTTATTTGTAATTACTGTGAATGACGTTCTCTGGCTAGTGCGAGCCAATCCTGAAAATGTCACCGATTTTTAACACATTTGTCTCTTTGAATATTCATAGCTCTGCTATTCGATACAGATGGAGAAGGTGCCACAAGGGAAAGGCGTTTGCAGAACGGGGCTGTCCGTGCCCTGGTGGTTGTGGTGTTTCCCAAAGCCCTGCCCTGGGCACGGGGAGGTTGTGCTGGGACAGATTTTGGCTGTGCCCACAGTGTGGGCAGGGCATCCTTGCACTGACAGCCACCCCTCCCATGACACAACGCCATCAAACAGAATTTTTGGAGTTATTGTACAATGATTTGGCTTAGAAAGGACCTTAAAGATCATCTGTTTCCAACAACACCATTTCAGTGTGGTTACCCTCAGTCATTTCTCAGTACTGAAAAAGTTAACAGCTCCCACTGCCTTTGGCTGGAGGGCAGAGGATGGGGATGCTCAGCAAATGCAGGTCCCCTGGCAGAGCTGGGCTGTCCCTGGCTGGCTGTTCCCAAACTCCATCAGGGAGACTTTTGGGTAAAGCTTTAGGGCTATTTTTTTGCATGGTTAAACATCTTTATGAAAGGCATGCACAATCCTGTTTTATGTTCCCATTGGTTGGTTATAAACAGAAAAAAACCCTTGAGCTGTGTCCTGGGCTGCATCCACATAAAATACGGGTCTTTAGATGCCAAATTCTGCATCTGGCATTTTGGTTGAGGGGAGCAATGCTCGATGTAACCTTTCTGAGCAAAAACATGACTGCTAGCGGCACCCAGGGCTGCTGGGGGCTTACACATCACCCTGCACCAGCAGAGACCAAATACCACCTGCAAAAAATGCCTGGGGAAAACGGGCAGCCCCGTGGGCAGCAGGAGCCCCCGCCCCATTAGCCCTAATGAGGCGCTGCATCAGGGACCGGGGGCTGTGCCTCCCTCCCAGCACGGATGCCCGTGTCATGGCTTGCTGCTTTTCCTTTGGGCAGCACTCTGGCGATGAGCAAGTTAATGCAGGGGCCGGAGCAGTTCCCAGCACAAGAGGTCATCTGTTTCCTTTCAAGGGATTTGGCTCCGGTTTCATCATTTGGAAGAACAGTGAGGCCCTTTTATCAGGAAGGGCTTTCCGGGAGGGGGCATGGCAGGCTGGTCTCTCCCTCGTGTGATAACTCATTTTAGACCCTCACAGAAAACCTGTGCTGTGTTTCATGGCTTGGGAAAGTGCTCCAACAGGGCACAGCAGAGGCTGGGGACACGCACTGGAGTGGTTCTGACCCCAATCCCCAGGTGCTCAGCTCCACACTGAGCACCCCAATGCCATGGAGATGGCCAAACTGGGCTTTTTGCCTTTGTTTTCCTTTAACTGCTCCTTTCCAGGCCACAGTGCCCGGTGCTACTCTTGGCCTCTGCCTCCAAAACGTGTTTCTGGATAAAAATGGGAGTGTCAGGATGCTGAGGTGGGGTGGATATTTTTAGAGCAGCTGGCAGACTCCGCAGAGCAATTATGCTCCAGGTTCCCAAATAGCCCTGAACTCAGTCAGTGGCCAAAAACACCCCCTGGTCCATTTGTCCAGGGCTGGTGTAGGTCAGGGAGCTTTGCAGGCAATCCCCAATGTTGGAATTGGGGACAGCTGGAGCTTGAGCGAGGCCAGAGTGGCCCCTCACCCGGCTGCCCGAGCACATGGGAAAGGGAATGGCTCACAGATGTTGCCCAAAGTTCACCTCTGGGAAAAAAAAAATATCTCTGATCTTATCCTTGGGACTCCAGGCATTAACTTTCCCTTCTTCCCAGCCTCCACACCGACAGCAAGGTCTTGGTGCTGCTCGTGGAGCATCCTTGGATGGGGAACTTCTGTCATGCCTGGGTAATGGTGGCTTTTTGTGCAAACAATTCTCGGGTTTTTTTAATGCTTTCACACTTAAATTTAATGTGCTCATCCCAGTGTGCCAGCAGCTTCTTTTATGCCAAGAAAAATTGGTACATTTTGAAGGTGTTGGATGCTCCTTTGCTGGGGACACTCTGAGGTGTTTGTGGGTGACAGAGCTCTAGGGTTTTTTCAGACAGTAATTCCCCCTTTCTGTCCTCTGGATGGAGGCACAAGAGAGCTGTCACAAATTTTGTTATCCCTTTTTGGCAGCTCTCCAGAAGCATCGCTGCAAATTGGACCTGTGATGCCCAGCACACAGCCCTGATCCTGGCAGTGCCCAGGAGGGGTTTTCATCCTGCACAGGAGGACATTTCAGGCACAGGGTGTTTGCTGGGGGCAGGTGGGGACACATTGAATCCCACAGCATTCATCTCTGGCTCCCATTTCCTACAAGAGCTGATTTTCCCCCTTGAGGAAGGGAAGCAGCAATCTTGCTTTAATTATCACGGTCCTTCTCCTCCGAGCAGAGGATTACTGAGTCAGAGGTGGCACCTCTGATTCCCCTCTTTAGTTCCTGTTTGGAGCACTGGCTGCTCCTGCCCCAGGTCTTTCCAGCTGCCCAATTGCTGCCCTCTCCCTGTTCCAGCTGTTGCAGGCAGAACAAACCATGGCACTGCCTGTGGGGCTCTTTTGCTCCAAGGCTTTTCAGACATCCAGGAGGGCTGGAGGTCCCACCACTGCCTCATTGCCCCTTGGCTCCACTCTGCCTGCCAAGCTCTGGTTCCTGCAGTCTGCTGGAGGATTTATTGCTGGGGAAATGCACTGCTCTGACTTATGAAAGTAGGACATTCGCTTGGCAGCTCGAGAAATAATGGGAAATCCATTTAATTATTCCCCAGAAATACTCAGATTGTGCAGATGCCGAACTTAGGTTTAATATAATTTAGATAACTCATGTCTATAAACATGTCTGGGACTGAATGTGATGTTCAAGCCATGGATCCTGTGGTTTTCCTCCTTGATTTCAATTGGAGCTTCAAGTATCCTAGAGGAGCAGGCTTGTCCCCATGCCTGACCCCACTGGGTACCACCAGACCCCTCGGTTCAGGTCTGGAATGCTGAGGAAGATGTTTTTCTCTGGTTCACAAGAGTTTTTCACAAGGATGCTGTGGGCAGCCAGGCACTCAGTGCTGTGCTGGGGCACAATGCCAGCCTCAGCACTGGCACTGGTTGTGCCTCATGGAACAGGATAGAAAAGGAAGAGGAAAAAAAGCACCTGCTGCTGGTAATATCAGTGCTCTGGGGTTAAATGGAGCCCCTTCTTTTATGGGAAATCTCCCTTTCCTCCCTGGCATGTGGCACCAGCCAGGCCACCCTGACCAGGGTAGTTTTGTAGCCCAGATGAGTCCAAATACTTCTCCTGGGAAGAATGTTCAGGATCTCTTTGTAAGGTGAGAATCTCCTTGGCATGGCAAATCCAGGCAGTTGTCACGTACTAAATAGTTGCACTATTGCCTTGTTTTTCTCCACTTCCACCTCTTCCTGGGCTCTTTCCTCCCTCAACCTGGCTTGTCTTCCCTCTCCTCGTGTGCATTGCTCTTCACACCTTAAATGCCTCTTCACACTGCTGTAGTGGCTTTTCAGCCTGGCATATCAGAAGCTGGGATGTTACTGATAAATACCTCAGCAGGGATGTTCGAGGAGTGGGTGCTGAGCAGCATCCCCCCAGCACTGGCCAGCCCCTGAGCCCCATCAATCCAGGATGTGACTCATCCCCTCATTTTTAACTTTGACTTTACAATCCCATGCAGCAGCGAGGTAACCGCCGAGTGACACACATCACTGCTGAGTAATTAGACCAAGCACACACACACACACACACACAGAGGCACAGCAGTACTGATTTCTGCATTAGCATGATAATGAATGTTCTCACTAGAAGCTTGTAATTATGTTTCCTCTTTTTTTCCCCTCCCCCTGAAAGTATAATTAATTATGAATAGAGCCAGAGTTTGACGCTAACGCATATTTTTAATTTTTTTTAAAATCCCTTTTGGTTCTATTTCTGCCCTATTAAAAATTTATGAAGGAGCCAGAGGTAAAGTCATTTTCCCAGACAGTTACTCCTATGAATTCAATGAGAATAATAATAATAATAATAATAATAATAATAATAATAATAGAAGGCAGGAGGGGACTTTGCAAAGGGTTTTCTCCCCATTTTAGGCCATCACCCCAGCAAATGCTGCATTTTCCTGTTGAAAGCCACAGTCCATCCATGCTGTTGCAATTTGGGGGGATGCTTCCAGTGGACATGGATGTGCCTGTGGGTATCACGAGGTGAGACAAGCAGCCCCCAGAGGTGCCAACCCTGTAGGTCCCCTCCCTGAAGCTGCTGCAGCCATGAAGGATGGAGGTCAGAACAGGGTGGTGATGTGCTCTGAAAAGAAAAACACTTCAGTAGTTTAAAATAGAAGAAAAATAACCTGCAAACACTTTCAGTCCCTTGGAGAAGTTACTTAGGCGTAGGAGATGCAAAGCCAAAAACTTCCAAGGAAGTGCTTTTCTTTTTCAGTTGTCCCACAAAGATAACCTCTCCCAGGGTGCCAACCTCGGGGTGTCCCAGCTTCAGGGATGCAGGACAAACCTCAGGGTTTGCCCCCACAGCTGTGGTGGTGTGGCTGCTTGCAGCAGGGCAAGATGCTTCCTCCCCACCTTCAGCACGGCTCATCCTTTAGAAGGCCTGTGTTTAATCATGCCCTCCCTTGGGGACAGAAAGTGAGAAAATGGGTGAAACCAGCTCAGCGGTTTGGGGTGATTGGTGTAAGGATGTAATGATAGGGACAGGGCCTGAGGGTGAACTGTTCTGAGGATTTCCATCCTTGCAGAGCCACAGGCTCTGCCCCCCACTGTTGAAGCCTGTTGTGCTTCTTCCTCCTCCTCTGCTGGTTGCCATTCATACCACCAGCCTTCCCTTGCCGTAGGTGTGAACTGTTTTTCTTTTTAAATTGCATTTATTCTAACAACTGTCTCATGCAAACACAATTGCAGGTTTGCTAGAGGGAGATGCTATTTGCAGGCAGCCTTGCACAAAGGCAGATTTATTCTCCTTCCATTCATTTGAAGCTAAAGTAATAGCTCTAACTACATCTGACTTATAATAAGCGCGTTCCTGGGAACAAACCTGTACTCTGCATGTATTTCCCTCTTTGTCAGCTCCACCTAGGCACTTTTTCTCTCTCTCTTTTTCATTTTTTTTACAATAACAAAATCAGAGCCTTGTCAGTTGAAAGTTTATATGCCCTATTTATAGCACTCTGCTGTCTCCCAGCTTTTATGTTCCAGCATAAGTAGCTCTTTACCCTCTGCTCGCAAGGAGCCGAGCATGAGCCTGAACAGAGTCTGCATCTCCATAATAGCTCTTTTATCCTTCCCTGAGGAGGGAAGCATGCCCTACTCTCCATGGACCCGCCTGTTTCAACTCCAGCCTCGTTGGAGGGGAGCACCCATCCCACAGGCCAGAGGACTTTGCCCTGTGTGTTTTGCCAATTCTTTTGGCCAGCATACCCTTGAACTTGGGGGTTGCTTTAGAAAATGGGGGTGTTTTGTTGTGCACTAACATGGTTTGCTGCTTGCAGCTGTTGAGTACCACTGGTCCCATCTTCTGGCCTGTGATGGCTGGGAACACCACCAAAGTTTGACACATAAAATTGCCATCTGCTCGATGACTTCCTTTAAGAAGAAGAATACGAATAGACTTCCACAGAGCTGGAACAGTTACTTCAGTGATTTCTGTAGTTAAGCTGATATTTTAATGCTGTTTGTGTGTTTAAGGGACCTTCACAGGCAAGCGTGGATTCAGAACCTCCCGTGGCTCCTTGACTGGCCATGCTTGGTTCCTGAACTTCTCATCTCCGGGTGTTATTTTGGGACAAGGTCTGGCAGAGACACAGGGAGGGCTCCTTTCCTGTGGGCAGCAGCTTCCAGCATTGCATTGGCTGAGATGGAGAGCAGAGTCAGACTCACCATAACTCTCAGCAGCCTTGCCACCCCCCATCCCAGTGCTGCAGCTCTCCTGGGCACTTCCCAAACCTCCTGCTGCTTTGTGTAAACCCTGGCCAGCAGGAGGACTCACGGCCAGGCTGGATGAGGCTTTCAGCAACTCAATCTATAGAGTGGCATCCCTGCCCATGGTGGTGGGGTTGGAACTAGGTGCCTTTAAGATCCCTTCCAACCCAAACGATTCTGTGGTTCTGTGCTAGGACAGAGCTGGCAGGAGCCAGGCACCGGCACACTCACACGCTTCTTTCCCCTCTCAGCAGAAGGCACAGAGTCTCCTCTGTTACCGTGTCCTTGTGGCACATCACTGGGACTCAGGCAGGACTCTCCATCTGTTCCAGGAAGAAAGATTAGGATAAAAGGGGCTATTGTACTCTTCTCCCTCCAACCAACTTTAATCCTGGTGAGGGGGAAAATCTACATGCAAAAAAAGTTCTGGGTAAGAGGTCCTGCTTGGATGTTTACAGGGTCAGCAACCATTACAACTTAAAATTGCAAAATAATAATAATAATAATTTAAAAAAAAGAATGTTTCAGGCAGAAACACAAACAGCTCTTGCACCAGAGAGCCAGGGCTGGGGGAGAACAGCTCTGCCACAGCCTGGCTCCTCTGCAGGGCTGTGCTTCTGAGGATTCGTCCTGTCTGTTAAATATAGCTGATGAGCTGTTCTTGAATCGCACCTAATTACATCTCCTCTCCCGCACGCTGGCACTTCCCGGCTCTTTGGAGCTACAAGGAGCTGGATGATTGCAGCTTGAACTCCTCAGGTGGAGCAAGACACTCATTTGTCATCCCCTGTTTGGCTGTCTCGTACTTGGGAGGAGGGAGATGAAAAGTTGAGTTCTCTGAGAAGGGAGGGAGAAAAAGAAAAAAAAAAAAGGGAAAAAAAATCCTTTTGAACTCTTGGCTCATTAAGATGTCAAAAGGTTGGGTGCCCTGGCAACTGCTTCATCTCTCTAAGCAGGGCTTGAAATTCCTGCAGTCATCCTGCAGGGAATTCACAGGCACTTGCTGGGCTCCTTGTCCATGGGAAGATGCCCATAAACTCAGCTACAGGATCCTCCTGAAAAGCTGCTCTACTTTAAACAAGTACAGGTTTTCTAGGTGGGAGCAGCCGTCTCTTGTCCATCCTGTGTCACCTCATCCACTTCTCTGTGTGTCTCTTCCACCTCTTTCCATCCCCACTGAAAATACCAGGGCCATGAGGGTCATTCCTGTGGGCTTCACCCAGAAAAAGCCGTTGCCTGAAAGGTATTTGATTTTCTTTTAGAGACTGACTTGCATTTGGTTTTGCTGAGTTTGGAGGGTTTTTTTTAAGATTTTGCCAAATTTCAGCCAGTTGCTCTCCAGCCTCTCCATCCACATCCCATCTGGCAAAATTTCTACCTCATTTTTTCTGGCTCTTCCTTGGGTTTTCCATCCTAAGTCTTTTGTTGAAAGATGCTTCTTCATCCCAATGCAGAGCTCTTGCTGGAGTTTAAGTGAATACAAAAGAGGGAAATATGTTTTTCCCAGTTCCAGAAAATACCAGATGTCTTAAAATTAAAAACCTCCAGAAATAAAATTTCCTAATTCCTACATATTGCAGCATATCCAAAGTAGGGAAGCAGTTTTGTAAGGGTAGCGTTGGAGGGGTGAGAAGGGGATCTGACTTCAGCTGAGCTTTTTTTAGCAAAGAAAACCCTGCTATCCCTGCAGGGCCGGGGGCTCGAAGCACGGGGAATCTTCCTTTGGGATCCGGCACCAGTGAGTTATCCCCTCCTATGGGAGTTACTGCTCCAGAGCCTCCTCAGTTCCCCAAAAACCACTGTGGGAAGAGGGGAAAAGGTGATGCTGTGGGGCTGGAACACTGGTGCAGGGGTACCCGAGCCCCTCAGGAAGTGGCTGTCCCGTGTGGACGGGTGTCAGGGCATTGCCACCAAGCCAGGCAGGCTGGTGAGTGTCCTCCTCTCCACCACTGGGGAGGCTCCTGCATCCCCAGCTGGGCTCAGCTGAGAAAGAGACAGAGCTGTCATTACAAATACACTTCAGATCTCTTCCATGGAGCAGGAAAAGTGCCAACACAACCAAAAATATGCATAAGATCAACTCACTGGTTAGAAGTGGCCTGGCTACCAGTTTCAGTCTCAGGGGTTCAGCTTTGCTGTGGGAAGCCCTCATCATTTTCTACTGTTTTACTCATAGCCAAAAATATGATGAAACCAGAACTGAATGGTTTTTTTGTTCATTACAGTAAGCATCATAA
The DNA here is from genome assembly GCA_020086605.1 of Lanius collurio. Classification (NCBI taxonomy): domain Eukaryota; kingdom Metazoa; phylum Chordata; class Aves; order Passeriformes; family Laniidae; genus Lanius; species Lanius collurio. Next base: position 9,285,173 of record JACBWW010000031.1, on the reverse strand, counting down.
ATTATTCACCCGTGAGTGAATTCAACCACATTTCTTACTCAAAAGGAGCTTCCTTTTGTCTTCAGGGGCTTGGAACTCAGAGCCTCTTGGGCTAGTGGTGGATTTCAGGGCTTTCCCACCCGCTGCTGCCAGAACACATGGGGACATCACTGCTGGCTCCTCACTGTGACATCCCTCCAGCCCCTGACCCAGCCGTTTCCATGGTGGGAGCAAACTTGGGAGTAGGGGTGGTGGGGCAGGGACAGGGCAGCAGGTTTTGGGACAGATGTTGGCAGGCAGTGGGGATCCCCATCACACCACCCCCAAACCGTGAGCCCTAGTGCCAGATCCTTCTAGAAATGCATGTCCTAGGACAATGTCAGTCTAATCAGTGCCCTCTTCATTAGCAGGGTCCTATAATTAGAAGCAGCAGCCAGCCATCTGCTTTTATCTCGCCACATCACACGGTGCCTCTCTGCTGTCCCTTATTAGCGGCCATCATTTGAGATCAACGTTTTCCTCCACCCCCGACCGCGTCTGATCTCACTTTCATTATTGCTAATGACTCTGGCAACGCTCTGCCGTGTAGAGCGAGAGCAGAGCGGGCAGTGCTGGGAGTGCTGCCCAAAGCCAGCCCCTCTTCCCTGCCTGCTTGCCCGTTGTTCCCTCCCATGGAGGATTTTTGGGGTTCACAGCCTTGCCATTGGGCCTTCCCCAAGTATCCTCTGCCTCATGCCAGGCATGGGCACTGAGGTGGAGAATGAGAATGCATTGGGGAAATATTCCTGCTCTCAAATTTTCTGAGGGTTTTCAGCTAGTAAAGTGCTTTCCCAAGTTTTCTGTTGCACCCTGCCCCCGGTGAGGATGGCATCTGCCAGGACATCAAAAAGACCACCTTGTCCACACCCAGCAGCCAAGGGCTGCAGCGTAGTCAGACCTTGGAGGAAAGAAAGGAGAAAACCCCTTTTTATGTATCTTTAAATTCGGTGCCTAGACAAAAGCATAAGACATATAAATGGATTAACAGCCATGGTTTATTAGCGCTCCTTAATTCACTTCACAGGGCTGAGGGAAAAGTTATTAGCAGATGTATGGCCAGTAATAAGCTAATTATAACCCTGTCAGATCAGAGATTTGAAGAGGTGGGTAGTTTTGTGTGTGAGATAACTATAATTGTCTGTTAAAGATTATGAATTAATATTGATTTAATAAAGCTGTGGCCATTTATTTCCGTGGTAAAGACTAGTTAGTTATTCTGTGAGCTGCCCCAGCACGTGAGAGGCAGCAACCATCTGCTAGAGGTGTGTATTTGGGAGGCCAAAATGCACATGGGATTGGTCACTGAGCCTGTGTCCTGCCTGCCAGTGTCCCCATCCCTGGCTTTGTCAGGGACAGCTTTGTCCCCTGGCTCAAAAATCTGGCCCAGTGCCTCTCTGCACCACGGCAGCTCAGCCCCAGGGTCACCATGCACCTGTGGAAGGGGAGAATGCATCTGCTGCTTTTAGCTGGATTTAAAACCAATCTGCTTTTAAAAGCTGGTCCCTTCAGGAGGGACATGACCCTTTTGGGGTCCTGTCTGTCCCCTGACATGTTAAAATCTCAGGCAGCTCCTGTAGAACTTGCGAGGAGCTGATGTGAGTGTGCCGGCCTGTGACGTGGGGCTGGGGAGGCAGATGGAGCGTGACCCACTGCTGGGCCCTGGCACGGGGTGTCCAAACACAACCCAAACCCACCACGGGAGGGAGTGGGACAGCTGCTCAGGACCACTCAGCCAAGCCATTCGGGAGCCAAGGAAGTGGGCAGAGAAAGAGGAGAGGCCAAGCCTTGTGGCCAGTGTCAGGACTGGCCATGAAAGCAGAAGCCTGTTGCAATTGCAGTGTGCCAGGGTGCTGATGGGGTTCCTCTCCCACAGTGGGGCTGATGCACAGGGTGGCATCACCCTTGAACTTTGGGGATGAAGGCAACCTGGTAATGCTTGAATCATTTCCCAGTTTACAGCCACCATCCAGTATCACTTCATTTCTCCCCTCTCTGCATGTAGCTGAGTCCTCTGACTTTGGGATATTTCACATAAGTACATAATTTGTTTCTGTACATCATTGCCAGCTTGAAGGTGAACACAGAAAAAGGCAGGAGTGTGGTGTGGGGAGTGGGTGCGAGACCCTGTGACACCAGCAGTGTCCTCAGGTTTTGCCTTTCCCCCTCCTCCAGGGAACATGCAGAGATCTTTAGTTTGTGGGTTGTTTTTTTTTTCCTAAGACAGATCCACTTCCCTAAGGTGAACTCCATCCCTTCACACTGCCCGAGTCCCACTGAATTCCTGTCATGCCTGGAGCAAGTAAAGGCAGGTCAGCAGGGCGCTGGGAAGGTGCTTTGGAGGGAGCTGTGTTGCATCATGCAGGGCAGGGCCACAAACCTCCTGCTGCCTCCACCCTTTGCCATACCTACCCCCTTAGAGCAGGAGGTCCAAGACCCCTCCTCTCTGTGCCGGGACCGTGGGTCGGGCGTGGTTGTGGAGGGTAAACCCCTACCATAGTTTTCGCTCGCATTGGTCTTAGTGGGCTGATGCTCCGGTAAAGTCAATTACAGGCTGACTGAGGCTAAAGGCTACAGCTCGCTTTAGATGTAATTACTTTCCCCTGAAGCTTTCCAAGGGAGGGTGGTTTCAAAGGGAGGGTGGCTCCTGTTTTGCATCTCACTTCTTTTCCTGGAGGAGTTTGGGTCAACCTAAGCAAGAAAACACTCCAATTTTCTTGCATTTGTGCCGGCCATGGGGCAAGTTTAATGCAGAACGTCTCGAATATCTGAGGCAGGACTCCAGTTTTCCGCTGAGAGCTGAAATCCCCATCTTTGCTGCCGGACGGCTCACATTACCATTTTATCTGATGGAATAGCTATCAACGGCAGCTTCCAAGTGAAACGCTAAGGAAAATCTGTGTAAGCTATCTGCAGGCTCGCAGCACAGATAGACCGTGATTGCAGCGACAGCCAGGCTCTGTCTCCTGCGTTTCATGTGCGTGTACGTGTCCGGCTGTGGCGCAGCACCCACGCCAGCGCTCCCTCTGCTCCGGGCTGCTCAGGGCAGGCTCACCGTGGGCTTTGCTCACATGCAGCCACAGCTCCCAGAGCCTTGAGATGCGGCCACAATCTTATCTGTGATTTCTCCAGCACAAGAAGCTTCCAGCTTCCACGATTGCAGGGAAAAAGCTTGAAAACACAAAGCCTCGAGGCTCCAAAAGCCAGAACCCTGTTGCAAAGAGCACAGCAGTTCTGCCTAATGTTTGCAAGGCCACTATTTTAAAGCCAAGCTCAATGTTCTTGCTTTGAGACAGGGAAGGGAGTTGCTCTCCTGGGATCAACAACTCCATACAAACACATCCAGCTTCTTGCGTTAACGAGAGTCACACACTCCTCATTAGAGGGCTGTTAGGATGAGGATGATGAAGACATGATTTGACCAGACAGGTTCACTGCTTGGTCTTGACCCACACTTATAGTCACTTAGCCCCACAACATCGGGGCACCCATTATTTTCAGGTATTATTGGGTAATTTGAGTATTATTTTGAAATTACTGGGTAGTGTGGGTTTGCATAATGGTTTTATAAACACTACTGGCATCTGGTAGCTGCTAGTTACTGACAGCCAGGCTGCCAGAGGACAGAGAAATGCACAAGGAAATTATCCCTGCTGTTCTAAGAGCAATGCCACTGTGAAAAGCCCATATTCCCACTGCAACATCAGCCTGGTGATTCCCTTTGACACCATGGCCCTCTGGACCAAAAGAACAGGCAAAAAAAAAAATCCATCTGTGCTCTGGCAGGATATTCAGTGTTGCTGGAAAGTGTGTTCAACCCTAAGGGGTTTATTTAAATACATTTGATTCTAATGTTGTTCTAAGGTCACTGGGATATAAAAGCCTGGCTCCTGTAAAATTAATGCCCTGAGTCTTTTTGCTGTGGTACAGGACTTGCCTTCCATTCATTAAGTGAAACATCACAGATATATTAAAAAAAAAAGCTCAGAAAAAGCTAAATGACTGGAGCAGAGAAACCCCGCAATGCAACAGGGATAAATTCGGTCCTTTATCTTCCAAGATAAACACATTTTCAAGAGAAAGATCTGATCTGCTCCTTTGCTTCACAAGATGCTCAGCCTGCGGATAAACCGAAGACTTGAGCCTCACCAAAGGTGCTGCCCTGAGCCAGCAGACACACAACTGCCACGGGCACAGGAGGGCAACTTTTCCTGCTTTTTCTGACGCGTCAGGCTCATTTGAGGCAATTTGCCTTGCGCTCCTGGTGTTTATGCTCACGCCGTGGCGTGCGCCCGTGCTTACATATCGAGTGGGGTGACCTAAGGAGACGGAGTCCAGGCCTGGGAAAGTCCCTCTGCCCTGCAGCAGCGCAGCCGTATTGGGGCAAGGAATGCCGTGAGCTGCCCGCTGTCCTGCTCTCCCGCTCCCTGGGAAATGCCACTCGAGATGAGGGAAAAGAGAAGCGAACTGCAGGAGGCAGGGTGGTGGGAAACCTGTGCATGTCCACATCTGCCTGCTGGAGTGGGGTGGGAGATGTGGAGGTTTTTACAGCTGCTGGAGCACGGAGGGGGAAGTGGAGGTTTGTGAGATGCTTTTCCAGCTGTTGGGGTCATGCATCACTCGTGGCAGGGAGAGGGGGTGGATGCGCCTGGGGAGGGGGCACCCAGCAGTGGAGCAGGAACAGTGGTGGCTGAGGAGGTATGACCTTCCTCATCCCTCCTGGGAGGATGGAGGGGAAGAAAAAGCAAGATATTAGTTAAAATCTGGCAGTGACCTGGGTGGCCTCAGTGCTGATTCCTGTGGGTGTTTGCTTGTTAAATTGCTCAGATTTTCCTGCAGAGATCCCACCCTGGGAAGGTTTTTGATGCAGTCAGGATCATAGCACCGACACTAGCCCAGGGCTGGGAATGTGCATCATGAGGTCTTCTCCTGAAGACCCCCAGCTTCCTTTTGCGGGAAAACTGAAGTTTTCTAACTATGTTGCCGTGGGATGCTCTGGACACCAATTTCCCGGTGCTGAACCTTTGCTAGGGTTCAGAAAGCCAAGCGGTGCCCGACCCACTCCAACGAAGTGTCTGAAACACCACCGGCACGAGGAGATTGTCGGCCAGCTCACATCACAAATGAGAACCCCTGATTTGCACCAAAAACGTTATCAATGACACCCAGGGGCACTAACGCAGCCCGCAGCACCGCTAAAGCCGGGAACACCGGCGGAGCAGGCGGCACCGGTGCGGCCAGTAGCACCGAGGTAACTGGTGGCACTGGCAAACCGTTGGCACGGGTGCAGGCGGCGACAGGGGTGCAGCCGATGGCACGGGTGACAGGGGTGAAGCGGGTGGCGGGGACGCAGCCGCTGTGCCGATCGCGGCCCCCGCGGCGGCTCCGCCGGGTCCCGCCCGGCGCTCGGCGGTGCGGGGGGAAGCGGTCCCTTTAATGCGCGCGGGCGGCGCAGCCCCGCTCCGCCCCGCCCCGCCCGGCCGGCTCTGGGGCGGCCTTAGGGACCGACCGAGCGACCGCCGCCTCCCGCCGCGCCGGGGCGGGCAGG